>KK499764.1:607760-610260 GCA_000688715.1 Glossina pallidipes | reverse complement strand
TTACAATATTAAGTGGGCGTGCACAGTTTTTTTCATTTTCGTACAGTATCACTCACAGAGTGTGGTTGCGGAAACTTTTATAGTTTATGAGTCCGTGACGAATAAAAACCCATCTTCTCGCTTGTGAAAACAGAGATGTTTTCAGTCTACCCCTTACTATGGGCGTGTCCTTCGACCAATTTAACGTATTTTCAACACTATCAATCTACGTGCAAGGATATCGAATGTTTCTCCCGATACTTCATTATTGCGGATTCAGAAGAACTTTTACCACTGACATTACACAGCCGGACAGACAGATCGATAGGCTTAAATCGAATCAGAATTCAATGCTAATTACTAATATATCCAGTTTATAGAGAGTCTGAGTGTTCCTTTTTGCTGTGAGCATGAATATACTACCCATCCTTCGCTGGTGGTATGAAAATATAATCAAAAATTGTGATAAATATATAAAAAAAAGAAAGGGAACTGACCGGAAATTTTACGCTTTCCTAATACTGTATAGACAGGTATTGGAAGGAGATATTAAAAATATTGGAAATTTGTAAACTAATGTAAGTAAGAGAAAGATTGTAATTGTCTTGGATTGAATTTATTATTCAATTTATTTAATGAATTTCTTTTCCTTTTCTCCATTTACTCCTAACATCTACACCTAATAAGGATTACGTGAAATTGGTTTTAATTATTGATTTACAAAACAACAAAAACAAAAAAAAACAAAACAATAAATTTCTTCGTATTAAAATAAATGAAGGTATGTTTAGCTTATCTGAAAGAAGTAACGGTTATATACGTTTTTCAATTTTTTTCGAATTGCTAGCAAGTTGGCAACCTGTCTGTCGCAAACTTTGAAATTTTGATCTTCAATGAGATAAATTGACTTTAATCGGGCATTCTGCGATTGTGTAATTATTACGAAATATTTTGCACTCTAAACGGCGGAGATCATCATCGCTATTATGGCGACAAAGTATTTCTACGATTGTACGCAACTTCCGACGCGAACAGAATGTCGGCTTTTTATTTTTTATACGAAAACGAGTAAGAAAATTATATTCGGTTGTGATCGAATCTTTCATATCACCTTTACACCGAGGGGGCCAAAAAAGCTAATTTATTTTTTTTGGAAAGCAGAGATGTTCTCACTTGGCTTTACTATACTTTAGAAGTATCCTTCGACCGATTCGGCCCGTTTTCAAAAGCAACCTGCGTGCAAGTGCATTTGTTGTCGATAGCTTTATTTTTGTGACCAGGAGAATGCTTACAACAGATAGATTGACGGACAACTGGACAGAGGGCCATGCTTAAATCGATTCAGGATTTGATGCTGATATAATTTGATGGGGTTTATGAAGCTTCCTTCTGGGCTTTGCAAATGTTTTGATTAGACGATATTATAGAAATGAATCAATCATTCGTAATACATTGAACATTGGCCGGAACATCATTAGAATTCCTATAAACATTTAATAGTTTAACCAATTAACTATACCCGATGTTATGAAAATGATGTTTTCATAATTACATACTAAATATATTTGTATTATTATTATTATTATTATTATTATTATTATTATTATTATTATTATTATTATTATAATTATTATTACTATATACTTAGACTATGAATATTTAGCACTTTAATCGAAAGATCATTAAACTTCCTATGAAAATGTAATATTTTCACCGAAAGATTAACTATAACCTGATGTTATGAAAATGAGCTTTTTTCCTCTTTTTTTTTTATATAATTACTATGAATATTTAAATCAACTTAAACCAACTTAAACCAACGCTAATCGAACATTACGATAATGACAGTTAGAGCTTATTTTCCCTTCATCTAGTACGTAGGACTGTATGAGGTGAAAGAGATGGAATTATTCTGGTCACACACTTATTAATGGCAGGATTTTTAAATTAATTAAGAATAATTTTATTATAAAATTCGTTACACTTAGGACTTATCTGTACAACAGTACAAGCGAGATGAACGGATTAATACTCATCGAGGGACGATATATATATATTAATACTCATCGAGGGACGATATATATATATCTTTTTTTTTTTGTACATTTTCCCCACACATTTATTTCAATTATTTATGATTTGATTTTCACTTCACTCGAAAAAAAAGCACTGAAAGTTGGTGTTCAAAATTAATGACATTTTTCAAGATAATATATGTATATGCGAGCAGCGTACGTTTTAATTAATCAATTATAAAAGAGTATAACCTAACGTTCGATCCAAAATGATTAATTTTAAAAATTGATAATTATTTAGTAATTTTATTTTAATTTTATATTCACATTCAGTGAATATCAAAGAAATTATTTATAAGAAAATAATATACAAAATTTAATTACAAATAGAAAAAAATAATTACTGATGTAAATAATACGCAAAAAAAAAGGTAAAAATATATATATGTATCTATATATATACATATATATATACATATATATATATATATATATATATATATATA
>KK499764.1:604476-607660 GCA_000688715.1 Glossina pallidipes | reverse complement strand
TATATATATATATATATATATATATATAGATATATATATATATATATAGAGAGAGAGAGAGAGAGAGAGCGAGGAGATGAAATAGTATAATAATAAAAAAATGTACACACGAATATATACATACATCTTATACATATATCTATATATATACACACGTATATATATATATATATATATATGAATCTCTAGAGGTGCTAAAAATTAAGTTAAATTATTATTATTATTATCATTATGAAGAAATAATTAAGTATACAAAACTGTACGTACATATGATTATCTATTACAATTATACATAAATGAAAGAATTCTTCCTTAAATCATCTAAGAAATCATAGAACTTCTTCACTTCTTATAATCACATATATGCGCGATAAGAAAAATATTTAAGTATTCCGCGTCTATGGGCGGAGTCGAGTTGAAAAGTTTCATTATTATGTTTATAGAATTGTGAAAGCGATCGTCGCTTTCAAGGCAAATCCCGCTCTAAATGGCTGTTTGTCACTGTGACAGGTAAAAAAAGAAAAAGTGACAACGCAAGAGTCACTCTGCGATCTAAGCCTTTTTTGTTGCAAATTCGAATCTGAAAAATATTTTCACCTTAATATATATAACCAAGGCAGACCGTATGGAATTTGAAAAATTTCTGCATGAGTGCCATTCGATTTTCCACCACCACAGAGAAGCCAATCTTTTGTTCACTAAAAATCCTTTCCGTATTTCTAATTAAAATATTATTTTAAAGTAATAACATTACAGTCGGTGAAGGCCGACAGTTATATACCCTACTCACGACTTCGTTTAATATAGTTATTCGCTCGTATTGGTATTAATAAATCAAAAACTACACATTATTTTAGAAGTATAGTAGAAATTAAACTTACTCTCCATATAGGGGCTTGATTGATTCACAATCACCCGTATATACGTTACCCTACATTCTCTACTCTTAATTTTTTTGATATAATTACATTACTACTTTGGATCAATTTTCATCACAAATTAATAAAAATTAAATCTTTTTCTGAAAACTTTACTATTTATCAGAAATTTTATATGAAAGGGGGGCCGAGAAATAATAGATCCATGGTCCACTTAAATCTTATATCAAATTACTACCGTTAACAAATTCTCATCGTAAAACATGAACAAATGGGCTTCCAAGCCAAATCTTCTAAGAGTTCGTATATGCGGTTGTATCCAAAAAGTTGAGCTACGTGGTCCAAATTTGGCAAGGTTTATTTCTTTGTCAATATACTATTATGAACCAACGGTCCAAAAGGTTTAGCGATCCGACCCATTTTCAATAGTATTCGTCAAATTTCATCAAAATATCTTCAAAATTGCGACTATATAAGTGATTTCGGCCAATTTTGACGATTTCTTATAAAATTCCGAATAATTATAATAGTAATTATGATAGATGTTAAAAGTACAGTTAATTTTCATCTCTTACGTAGACTTCGTATATATGATGTGCAAAAAAAACTTAGTTATAATGAAAAAAAAGAAAATAATTCTTAATTGGTTTAAAGAAGAATTCGTTCTCTGTATATGTATACCTATGCACATAAATATATATTTATAAAACTTTAGAAAATTGCTTCTATTTATAATAAAATTTTATAATTAAAAATATTTTATGAATATATTTTTTTTTTTATTCTATTTACTCAATTTGAAGAAAATCTCAAAATTCGAAAGAAAAAACAAAAAACCAAAAAACAATCGATAAATGTACGTAAATGTATTTAAAATTTATATTAATAAGTAACGATAAATTATATTAATAATTAATTACCTGCACTTGTTAATGGGAATTGTGTATAAATCAGATATCTATATCTATATATATATATTTTACACACACACATATATATATATATATATATATATATATATATATCCTATATGTATATAGGAATATATTTATTTATATATATATATATATGTGGATGCATACATGCGTTTGTGTGAGCGTGAGGGTGTGAGTATGTATGCATATACATATATAGGTGATTATAGTTATATCTATGCATGTACATATATATACATATATGTATTTGTATGTATAAATATGTCTAAATTAATATCATTAACCAAAGTAACAATATTTTATTTAAAAATAAGAAATAAAGAGAAAACTTTCAATAAAAAATTATAATAAAGTTATTATAAGAAAAAAAAAGAAATATATAAATAAATATATATATATATTATATACATATATATATATATGTATATATATTATATATATATATGTATGTATAAATGTATATATATAGGTATATATATATATATATATATATGTATGTATATATGTATATATATATATATATAGATATATATATATATATGCATACAAGAACAGAAGAACAAAAAGAGCAGAAAAAAGGATGAAATTATTTGTTTTATTTAATGACTGTGGCAGCAGAATATCTTGGCACAGAAAGATTCCTAAAGAAATAGAATAAATGCAATAAAATGTGTAAAAGTTGATAAGAAGAAAAAAGTGTCATGATATTTGTGTTTAGAAAATTCGAAAATCATCTTTGATAGCATGCGGATAAGAAGAAGTTGCAGCATATTAGGAAGGCACAGAACTGAAATCAATGGGTTCACTGTTGCTCAGCGCAATTAAGTTTTCACTTTACAAGATATCTTGGTTGCTCCTGTCCCTAGAATAGGATGTATGGCTTTCCCAGCACACGTTATATGTGGTCAACTGTGTTGAGTGTAAAGAAAAGTATGCTCTACAGGTGACGGTTGATGTTTACGATGCTCTGTTAGGCATGTAACGTCATTAAACCGGATATTTGATCAATGTGTGAAAAGACTTAGTAACTTCCTCTTCCTTCGCTAGTTTTTCTTCTTCTCTCTTGCGCTTCTTCTTATAACATTGCAGCAACCATCAGTTTTTGCATTCTTTCGGCAAAGATCATACATTGAAGCATCGAACACGTAGCCCACCGTGCACGGCTACCCATTTTTGTCTTTATTAAAAGATAGGTTAAGACTGCTTCACAATTTTGCTAACGTAAATTATAATTGAACCGCATTGGTAGTATGTACCATAAAGCAAGCCTACATAGTCGGAGAAAAATCACAATATATAAAGTATGTTATGAATAATTTCATAGAAGTAAGGCCACTTCATATTTTCGATACGCCTTACATGATATTCAAA
>KK499764.1:509476-601976 GCA_000688715.1 Glossina pallidipes | reverse complement strand
CTGCATAGCCGACGTATTTGACATGCGTGATAGCTGTCAATGTAGATTTTCATAATTTGAAGAACAAATCCCATCGTCCATTCATTCAAAAACATTATGGAGATTGAATGGCAAGGATCCAGCACATCTGTGCTTAACAACCACAAGGAGAACACGAAGAAGAAGGACGGAAAAATTAAACAAGATATTAAGTCCGGTAACCGATGACGCGAAGAAAAATTATGTTAAAAGCAAACCCATATACTGTCAAATACCGCTACCTCTGACTTTTCAACTTTTGTCAACATATGCGAAAAACGAGTCCGTTTATCCTTTTCAATAATGTTAAATAAATATAATAATCAGACAAAAGGAATTTGTTAATGCGGTTTTGTCATGGAAAAGCCTTGACCTTGAAAACTATCTTCAACGGGAGCAGCGGCTTCGGAATTATCTTCCGGTACGCGATCACTAATTGGTTTAGCAGAGCGATCGAATTTTAAAACACCAAATTTGTAATCATAATCTGGAACACCACGGGGCAGCACCTATGGCGAAACTTATTAAATGATTTAATTTTTGGCATATATTTTGAATTCAATATATTTACCTTTCTAATCACGGGCGAATCCAATTGACTTTCTTTTTTCTTTTTGCCGTCTAGACGCACTCCTGAACCCTCGAATGTCTCGACCACTTCTTCCATAACATTACCTTTTTGCTCTTCGTCTAAAACATTATCTTCACTGTGCCCCGGTGCTTCTTTATAGCCCACAGGAGCTTCAAATTCTACATTCATATCACATTCTATAATGCTAACTGCATTGCCTGGTTTCGTCTCAAGGACATATAATTCATAAATTTTCTTATTATACTTAATGGCTATGACATCGCCAGAGGTTAGACAGGCAAAGTTACGTAAAGCATTTTCCAAAACTGCCTTCGGATTAGTGATATCTAAGAAAGCGACACTAGTCGGCTGGAATTTTGAGAATTTGGCTACCGGCAGCGAGACACTTTCAATATTAATTACATCACCCTCCTCCAATAACAGGTTATCCATCATCCAAAACGGTAAATAACAGTTACCCTCATCGGCGACGAATTCCAACACGCCCGCATGTGACTGGCGATCTTTTTCAACGTTTATCAACTTAAACAGCATCGGATACTCAACATTAAAGCGGGTCAATGCATCCAGAGCGGAAGGGGCCATTATTACTATGAACATATTTTAAAACCTCTCTTTTATCCCAACACAGACAAAATTTCGGTGAAAAAAAAAAAAATCTTCATTTCCTGTTTTCAAACTTACTTTTACCGCCATTGTCTAGATCTTGGCGTTCATTACCTGGCAACATGGACATTGGGAAGCATTTGTAGGAGGCTTTAAAAGTGCGGCTTGTCTCCGGAAAAATCACATTAAAACCGCTAAATTGAAACTAATTTTCCGACAAATAAATATGTTTTCCCTCTCAAGATGAAATATTTTATTTGCTTACCATGTTCTAATTTAAAGCGTTATTATGATTTCGTTTTTAGCAAATTAATTTTCCAAATAAAACATATTATAATTTGTATTTTCAATTTTCCCCACTAGCCACTTACTCTGAAAAATTTCAAATGAATATTGAATTTTGAGTCGTCAGCAAAGAAAACTTTAAGTTTGTTTCAGTACTTGTTACTACGTTTTTTGTTAAGTTTTTTTTTTTTTCATTTCTATACGATTGCAAAGTAATTTTATAAATTTTGACCCATCGAAGTCCCAACTTTTACAATGTTTTACAATCTCTGTGCAAAGATTACTGCACTAAACTTATGCAGGCGTACGTATGCAGCACTCAAAAGGATTTCCAATTAGAACATTCCGATCAGACTTAGTACATATATCGGTTTCACGATGTCCGTCCGTCCATCTATCTGAAGTCCATACATTTTGATGAAATTTATTAGAAAACGATATTCCAGCTCAAGCGTTTTAATAGGCCAAGCTCCACCATAAAGTACCCTACATCACTGCGTCTGATACAGTTACTCGTACAACAACTTTTCGTTACATGGGGGATGTTCGAAAAAAGTGTCCGATCTGTATTCGTCTCTCGGTCAAAACGTGACGATGTACGAAACGCACAGTGAACGCATAGATACAAGGTAGGTAGACGTAGAGAGAAGAAAGTGGTGTAGTAAAAGGTGGATATAGATCCTTCAAGTCCTTCCGAGTGTTGTATGCATCTGCATAAGCATTTTAATACGACGTCTGGTTAAAGGATAGTGTGTTGGCGCGCACACACGTAAACACGCATACACAATAACAATCTGTGAAAGTTGTTGGAAAATCAAGCCGCTTTTCACACGGCAGCAATATCTGATTGCGAGTATTTCATAATGAATTGTAAGTTCTTTGGCGAGAAACTACGAACTAAGTAGCTGGTCCTCCTATGTTAAAGGGGCTTAACGTTTTCCTAAGTGAAACTAAAAGTTGCCTAAAGCTAATGAAAACCTTAAGGGAGTAGAGTAAAAGCCAAATATCTATTATTTTATCTTCTTTTTCCTTTGTCGCGAAAAATCAAAAATATAATGAAATTAGTTTTATAAAACTGTTCGTTAGAATACTGATACTAATGGTTTTTTACAAACCAAAACCAATTGCAATTTAATTGGCCAATTACAGAGGTTAGATGATAATATTCAAAGAAAAAAGCATTTAGGACATCAGTTATGACTGTGTACTCGCATTTATGATGAAAATTGCTTTAATAATAGATTTGTAACTAACTACATAAGTAATTGTTTAGACATCTCCTTTAGGTTCGCAATCATCTTTAACTAAATGCAATGTACCATGGAATTATCTATGCTCTCCGTGGAAGAAAGGAAGCAAGAAAAGTTAGTCAGTGTAATTTAAGTAAGAACATGTCTATCACATGGAGAGCCTGTTGTTCTTAGCCTCTCAATAATAATACAAAAATAGATTAGTATGACCGTTTTTCGTAATAATTACCATTTTCTTTAAAGCATTGCTTTTATATACTTTTTTCCTTTGTATGTATGTGACCAGCTGCCATTTGATAAAGTAAGCAATAGGCCTTTGCGATGCTATGCATTTAAAGAAAGAAAAACTATCCTAGCTTAATAAATAAAAGCATACATAAAAAATGGTAGATATAGACGAATACATACTTACACACACAAGTGTATATACATTTTTTTTTTTTCAAACACTTATATGTGCATTGTATTGCATTTAAAAAACCAGAAAGAACTCGATACATTCTGTAATCATTTATACAATTTGATATTAGCTGTTTATTTACATAGATGTGCGTGTATGAGTGCAGTAATAGCCTGTAGAACTTCTTATTCTTCTTTTCTTTTTCTTTTACTTTTTTCTTTTTTTTGTTGCTGTTTCATAGTTTAGTGATTACTGATTTTATTTTTAGTTTTTCTTCTTTACCTTTCTTTTGTGATCTGTGAAAAGTTGCATCTCAGCCCAAGCACGGCATTGAGACAGGTTAGTTCTTTAAAGCTAGTTAGTGGTTTGGTGGCTTCTTCGTATTGTTCTTATTCTTATTCATTTTTTTTTTTTTTTTTTTTTTTTTTTTTTTTTTTTTTTTTTTTTTGTATAAGTTTTTTTTTATAGTTGTTACATTACATAGATGGTTAGTTGTTGTTGTGAGAAATATTTTGGATGTTATAAAAGGGCCTAGATGGTAAGAAATGGTCAGCAGTTTCCTTGAACTGGCCGTCAAGTGCACATCCATGTTGTATAGTATTATCGAACGACATTTCTTTCAGTGCTGCTTTGCCAAGATTGTGATAAGAAAAAAGTGTTAATTGTTTTTAAGACTAAATATAAACTAAATTCATTATTGATTGACTCTGTGAGTACAAATTTTCTTGAAGAAAATTTTTTTTTCTTAAAAACAAGGTAAGTTTCCTATAATCAATTATTTTTTCAAGTTTAATGTATATATAAAAACTGATAAAAATATTAAGAAATAAGAATGAAATATATATGCAACACTATTGTACCAATCACTGTTGGGAGGTGCATTCGATTTGCCAAATATTTGTGCAGCTTCATAATTATATGTCAGGTAACATGATCGCATGTCTTTATTCTCGATCAGCGTAAATAGGGTAAATAACTTTTGTATATCTTGCAGTCTGCTTATGGAAATCATGATCGCGACCTTAGCATAGTGTTAGTTGCCTAGAAGAATAAAAACTTGATTTTGAAGTTCCGTTCATCATACTCGTTACAAAAAATACGATCCACAAAAAACAATAAGTTTTCCCCATTTTTTTAAATTAATGCTTAAAAAGTTTGAAATGTTTAAAGTTTTTATAAATATTTCTTATTAGATTACCATTTCTTATACGATTACCAGAATGCTATATACTATCCAAATATGAAGGAGTGTGTTTAGTTCTCTTCTCTTTATTTTACCCTACGAAGCGTTGTCTTATCGTCTAATGTCGAATATTGATAAGAATATGTCGAGTGAATGGAACTCTTTTCCTCTTTTGCACTCAAATATATAATCGAAGAGCTGTTTTCAATGGATTCAGTCCAAGCCCAAAGCAAATTTTTTTTTTTTTTTATGTGAGCTCAAGACATTTTCTTCAAACCGACCGTGGGTTCAAATCTCAAGTGCGGTAGAGTTTTCAATAAAGCCGATAGTCTTAGTTGCTAGTACTTTAAGACTTGTGCCTTACAATTTATTTCCCTCTGCCTGAATGAATCATAATATTAATAATAACAACAATAATATAATAACCGAATTGTTGTGATAACAAGCAGAAGAATTTACATCGCCGCCTTGGATGATTCTATTGGTCATGTCAATGGGCAAGAATTCGTTTTATTAAATTAGGGCGTGTCAATCGGGAATCAAATTCCTAGTTGATATCAGTAAACATTTTTATCAAACTTGAGACCAATAAGCACAATTTCGCGATTATAGAGAGATTCTGTATGGGTCGGGAAGGCGGGGGCCAAGTTTATTTTTAAGCTTTACTTGTGGATTTTTTTGCTTCGCTCCAATTCGGAAAGCAGTCCATTGCCAATATACAAATTACAATATCACCCACAACAGATCTCGCAATGTTGTTTTCACTTCACGAACCCGCTCCGAATTTGTGCACATTTCTCCCTTATTGATATTTAACGCCAGCACAAACTTAAGTTCCGCCGATCGCATGGAGCTTCATTCACGATTCAGTTATTAAGTGATAGACGTCCTCTATATTTCAACATGGGTTGGTTAGTTTCTTCACTTGTCTTATTTATCGATTAGGTTACATGCAAGTTAGGTTATTTAGAGGCGACATTGATGTAACAACGACACGTCTTAAGCCAATAAATGGATAAATTAGAGAGAGTACAAGACTTGCTTAATCTCTTTTATGCTATTACATCATTCCGTTATTTTGATGGTATTGGTGTTGAAATTAGTTTATCAAATTTTTTCTGCTTTAACGCATTTTGGTAAAATTCTCCTTCAACTTGTAGTAATGATCGGCTTGTCGGCAGCTTTTAGTGCAATTATAGCCAACCTTGGCGCACAGTGTACCGATCGTTTTTGAATTCATTTATTGATTGATTCGTTCGATCTCAACCATCCTACTCGGATTCGATAGAAAATTCAAGAATTTGAGAAACATGAGCCAACCTAACTAAAAATATATCCTCCTTCTAATTCTTGCATGCAATTAATTTCTTAATCTTTCTTTCTTAGTCTTTCATTTTATTCGAGTAGATCGAGACAAATAGAATGATATTACTTCATATCAAGGGCCTTAGAATGATATTTATTCGCGGCAAGGTTATTACCTTGGATTTAATGAATTAATTTTTTTTCCTTTTTTTTTAAAAATACGCCGCAACTATATTTAAACCAGTGAGGCTTTCCAAGTTAACTGATTGAGGAATTAAATCAAAGAACAAAAACCGTTTTATTTATTTATTGATTTATTTTAACAAAACAAAAGCCAAAAGCCCACCACCCCGCTGACAATTCACTGCAAAACAATTAAAATTCAACGACGATATAGTTGAGCGGGAAAGGGATAGCAAAGCATTATATGAAATAAAATAGAACAGAGAAAGCTGTGTAGATGGGGACAAGATCGACATCAAATATCCAACAACACGCCTTGTAATATAATTCTAAATTTATAATTTCTTACGCAAAGTACACGAAATTAGGTTCTTACCACCCAAAGACTTCTGTGATTCAAATTCAGTGCAGTTAATTTTCATGCCGTAAGTCAAGTTTCATTATAAATTGATATAAAAACATTTAGTAAAAAGATTGTGCCCGTTTCATGCATGTTAAAGGGGATAGGGGTATAACCGTTTTCTCATAATGGTTGCAACACCCAAAAGGAAGCTTCGAAGACGCTTGCTCAGCATGCAATTTTGAATCGATTAATCCATGTCTGTCTGTCTGTGTGGTGATTACTGCTAGTCATGCAAACGGAAATATCGACTTCAAAGTTGATAGAAACATTGGAAATTTCAGATGCAGAGCTAGATGATCCGCTTGTTTGCTTATAATTCCATTTCACTGTCATCACATATACATTGAATTGAAAGCTTAGTCAAACACCTTACTACCAGGCTATCAAAAAAACAACAAAACAATGCACTTCAAACAATCGTATGCTATTGAAACGTAGATGGCAGCACCTTGTAGATGCTTGTATGAAAAGCATCTTGGATAAATGCTTCGTCGGTGCAATTAAATTCGGCATTTGCAATAAGGTAAAATTGCAGGCGAAATTTAAAGGTCATGATACAAAAAGGGAGAAAGGGAAAATATTTATAGCTGATTTTTTTCGAGTTTTAAAGTCGCTAGTTTCATTTTAAGAAAGAGCTAAACGTGACTAAGTGGATTGCTCTACGAACTTTAGTTACGAATACATACAGTAAGCTTTATATCTAACTGCTACATATATGTTTGTATGTAATTGACTTGGACGATTTTGTTATATCCTACTCCACTTGCTGTACATGGGTATAGAACACCCGAAAGGACTTGAGATAAATCCACCTTTAATAAATTGAGTGATTCGCCCGTTTTCTGAATTGATTCAAGTATGTGTGTCCGCCGGTCTGCTTTGAGTTTTTCTGTTCAATCTACAGGCTCCAATTTAGGAAATATTTTTGATAAAATTTGATACACAGACGTGTTTTGGCCCAAGAACGAACGCTATTGAAAATAGTTCGGATCGGACCACTTTTTCGACCGTCCCCCGGCGTTATTTTGAAAAGTCTTTATATAAATAACTGTAGTGTAGTGCAAGGTATTTAATGGTAAGCTGTAACTCTCTATAGCGTTTTTGCTTCTCCTTTTTTTCCAAGGAGCGACTATTTATTCATTCATTTTTGTGCAAACAAAGAAAGTCGACTAAACACTCTTTCTTTCCCACTGAATGTGTTTAATGATTTCGCCTTCTCTTTCCGTCGCTTTAGATGATCAAGCAGTTTTTAATTTTGACCCTTCTGCGGTCCAATTTTATTTGGTCCAAGTCCTTACAAGGACGTGGCGATGTGACTCCGCATATTGTCATTGTTACACCGCAAGCTCAAGTTCATTTGGAGCCCGCTGTCGCTGCCAGTCCTTATCTACAACATTTTTCACCATTTACTCGTTACGCTGCTCCTCACGAAGAAACTGTTGTTTATGTACCAACTGGCGCTGCAACAAGTGCTGCTACCGCTACCGGCGTCTTTTTACCGGCCAGTTTAAGTGCGAGCAAGGCTGTACCAATATTACAGGCACGACAAGCGCCCGAACAAATTGTTCAAGCTGCAGCGACTGCCCAACAAATAGTCAACGCCATACAATCCGCTGTACCACAGAATAATCTCTCGGAAACGGCATCACAATTAGCTGCGCAAGCTGCCACTGCCGCTCAACAAGCCAACGAAGCATTCGCATCTGCTGGAGCATTTTTCCCGATTGCTCAATCTAGCGATAATCCACTTTCTCAGGCTTCAAATGCCTTAAATCAAATTGCTACAGCCATCGCGGTTGGCAGTGCAGGCGGCGGTGAAGCCAGCGGCAGTGCAAATCCTTCGGTTAATGCTCCTCCATCCGGTGAATCTGATGGCTCTAGCAGTGAAAATATTAAGAAAATTAGCAAAATTCAGTATGAAATTCCTTTGAGTCCGTTATTAGCAAACGAGCCACGCCATCATTACTTCATTGCTCCAGGTCCGGTGCCGCAATTTGTTGATGTTGTACAGACTCCTGTTTTCGTAGCACCAGCCTCTGCTCACTTAAGAGCGCGCAGCTTGCAAGCGAGCCGGGACGAAACACCAATTATAGCTATTCCCTTACCTGAAGCTATTAAGCCGCAAGCTCTACCTCTGCAAAGTCCCGCAATAGCCGACGAAAAATTAGAAGAGCAAAAGGAAAAAATCGAATATAAACGTTTTTTAGAAGCAAAACCGCTACAAGAGGAACCCTTGAAAGAGGCATTGATAAAAGATGAAAAAAGCAAAAGCAGTGAAAAAGGCAAGTACAGTAAATGAAAAAGACTGAAGCATACCCGTTCGTTCCACACATCTCCTCATTACCAGTACACAAAGAATGTAAAATATTTTGTCAATTATTACCAAACCATTTGCTCGATCGACCATAAACGTCTTTCTTGCTAGATAGTATTAACAAACATTTCCGTTAAGTATCAGATCAATATGATTCTTATAAACTGTAAGTTCGGTCCGATCAGAACACTTGTTCTTCATGCCAGCGCAAGTGCATGCATCTTGCTTCAGAAGATTTCTTTATTAGCTTCGATGAAGCTTGATGGCTCTTAGGTTACGCGTCGGCATCGCTTATTACTACAATGAAATCCTTGGAACTTATTGCCAGCAACGACTTGTTCTTCCAGCACTTAAAATTTCTATTATTCTTTCACACAATACAAGTTCAAACTTGTTAACCACTGCGGTGGACGGACCATTTCTTTCAATCTCAAAAAGGGCTATCAAAACTACTCCCTTTATATTGGCCTGCAGAGATCGCCTCCAGGTCCTCCACATAAACTTCCTTTGATGTTGGCTGAATAACGCGATTACGATACTGGCAATGTTGCCTAATAACTTAGGGTATTCGGTATGGATTCACCATAATTACGAATCAAGCGAAAATGAATATTTAAGTTATTTTAATTTTTCTTTCTATAGTCGGGTGTGTTTGCAGAAATCCGTAAATTCAATCACAATTTTCCTGAGTTTTAGAATGAAATCAAAGCATAAATATACAAATACGGTGCCTACACGACGCTCATCTCCTCACATTAAAAACATAATAAGAATAGAAGAAGTAACTGCGACCTCAACATCTCGAAGAAGTGGGGGCATCCAAAATATAATGATTCAGAAGACATGAAATGCATACGGAGAAGAAATGCTGAAAAACACTTTTTAAAATATTAATTTTTTTTATTTTCATGTAATTGTACGTAGGTCAACAAGCTATAATGGATTCAGGTTATCAGCAATTGCGTCCACAACAATTACAAGAGCAAATATTGCAACAACCGCAAGAAGAGCTGTTACAGAAGGAGAAACCACACGAGCAACTGTTGCAGCATAAGCAAGAACAGTCTGAAAAGCGGCAAAAGCAACCAACACTGTCACAGGAAGAGCTTCCTCAAGAATTGGAAGAGAGACAACCGCAATTACAACAACAGCCGCAACAACCACAACAACAACTACAACAACAGCCGCAACAACAGCCGCAACAACAACTACAACAACAGCCGCAACAACAACTACAACAACAACCACAACAACAACAACAACAACAGCAGCAATCACAACTACAACAACTACAACAACCGCAACCACAACTACAACAACAACAACAGCAACAAGCGCAATTGAAAGCAGCTCCAGTCGTTGATGATGCAACCGCTGTCGGTGCCGCCGGCGCTGCCACTACCACTGGCGCTGGCGCTGGCGCTGTCGCTTTTGACGATAAAGTTCAATCCTCAAAGGTGGCCTAGGAATTGTTTTACTAATATCAAGAACAAAAAAAGAATCACCCACCCATTACAAACACTACAAATATACATATCGACATACACATCGATCGCACGCGCTAGACATGCAATTATGGGTTAAATTGTTGGTGGCGCATTCGAATTCGATGGAGCATTCAATAGCACATCACATTATCATGTTCACTCATATTCATCATACATGTAGAAACCAATCATTCATTTAAACATAACAAGTGACATAAAAATACAAAAAAAAAAAAACAAATAAATAAATGAATATATATATATATATACCTATATATATATATAAGGAGAGAAAAAATTTAATGAATCGAATAAAATACACAAAATAAATGAAAAGTGAATGTAAAATGCAAAGAGACGCAAGAGTTTCATTTCATCTTGAAAACCACTTCGAGTCAATTTATATTTATTCTCTAATGGTGACAAATCCGATAATGTCAAATGCATATTAATGTTTGGTTGAAAGTGAAATTTGAAGTTTTATCGAATTGACGAAGCAGCTTTTCACAAACCGTCTTTAGGTTCGGCTGATTCCGGCTATAGTGAACTACTTTGCTCAATTAGCAAAGCGTCCAAGGAAGAGTGAGTGCATCGCAAACGCTGAAGTTTATATCGATTTTTCGCCATGCTTGGGATAGGGGGGGGGGGGGGGGTATAAAGTAGTTTTTTTTTTTTGTTGTTGTGTGTAACTAACCCCGAAGTAAATAAAAGTAAACTTTTTATGAAGTTTTCTTTCGTTATCACAGCATGTTCGGTTTTCTTAAGTCAATTATTTGAGGATTTCACTGTATTGAGTAAACATTACGAGTTATGCATTCAACAAAAAAAAAAAAAAAAAAAACAAAAGACAAATAAATAAAAAGCACGCGTCCGTGTACCCCAGTTATTTATATGTTTACATATAAAAAATTAAACATTAAATAAAAGTTACAAAAAGACAAAAACCCTCTTCAACGCTTTATAAATCCGCAGAAATAGCTCAGCAAGAAGCGCTTAAGCGATTAAGCGATTTATTGCCAAAAAATGCATGATTTTCGTGCCAAAGTATTGAACACTCAGCCTTCGCCAAAGGCACATGGCAAGCCAAGACCATCCTATGGCAATATGGAATGCAATTTTTTTGACGAGAATGAAAAACGAAATCATTAGTGTTTTCTGCAATTTCTGAAAGAAAGTGTAAGTTCAACCCCACTATTAACGGCAAGCTTTTTCAACTTTGAGTATAGCGACAAAATCAATGGACAGGCGGATAAACTAACAATTGTATACAGTCGTGTATAAAATTTATAAAAATCTGTTCTCAACTCTTCAAGTGGAGGTAAAAAAAACATTCTTAATGGATAAATGGGCGTTTCAATCCTATTTATTCGTATTCGTATTCGTATTCGTATTCGTATTCGATGATTAATCTTTAAATTTAATGGAAGAGTCGTGGCCTTTTCCTGCCGCTAAAGCTTTAGAAAGCACGTAGTTCCCGAGATATATATCTTGCCAAGCCCTTGAAAGCCCAAATCGTTGTTTTATTATTTGAACTTGGAATTTTACCCGAAGCTCTCGTCAACCTGTTGCCTTATTTACGCTTGGCAAAGCTCTTCTTATGCAACACTACATAAAGATGTATATAACCAACTAATTGCAAAGAATCCAGTCACATATGTATGTAAGGCCTAAAAATATGCATCGCCAACTAAATCGATTTAATCATGTCTATCTTGAAATGTAGAACTCATGAAAACTGAAAGTTTCTTTCTTACCTTCATGTCAGCTTAAGTTCAAAAAGCAATTGAAACCAAGAAAGAATCCACAGGGTTCCAAGCACTAAAGAAACAAATGTAAATAAGAGGCAGCTATATATAGAGGTGTTGGTAAAGATACGATATACGATATGTGAACGATAAATCGGGCGAATGAATCTTCGTTATACCTCGCAATCAGATATTGGACAACGGTTAGGGAGAAATATGTTCACCTTAAGTTTGTCTTTTTTCTTCTGTTAACTTTGCTTGACGCAAAATCATTTCTTCTGTGTTTTCAAAATCCTATGAACGATTTTTTCTTCGAATGTGTTTATATTGAGAAATTTAGTTGGCTGTGTGTTTATATAAAACGATTTAAAATATTCGATGTACACATTTAAAACCTTGTAAACAGTTCACCCGGTCCAGAGAGTACAAGAGCTTTGTTTGTTTGTGGCTTTTTTTGTATCTTTTTCGCTTCGCATGCGTATTTAAAGCTACTAATGCAGTCTGACGATAAAAATTCACTTAACATAAACAATTTAACACTTGAAGTTAAAAGGTGTAAAAAAGAAATCTCTGGTCATACGACGAACGATCTCATTCGGCCGGTAATCTCGTCATCTCAATAGTTGTAATAATTTTCGTTTGCCACACAACAATATGTATAAAATATTGTTGCAACAATATCAACAATTACAACAACAGCAACAACAACAGCAACAACAACAACTAATAATAATTCTTATTATTCTGTGTGTAATAATAGGAGAAATGCATGCCGCAACCATCCGACGACTGTCAAGAAAACCAGATATCGAACAAGATTCAGAAATAAACGAACCACATATTAATTTATTAAGACACAGTGCATGGGAGAACAATAATACAATACCCACACCGACCATGATCTTCAATATTATGCTGAATGCGATACAACAAGTACCTTCATCGGCCGGCGGCGTTGCTACGCTACACGATCTGAACATGAAAATCTATGGCGATGGCGTCGAACATAAATTACCACCGGTACTAGAACGCATTATACAACGTATACAAACTTACTTTTCGGTTTATCGTTACACAGATACAACTAAACCGGTGCATTTAGTGTTTTGGCCGCATAAAGAAACCACAACATCATCTGCAATTGTAACGACAACGATGACGATAAAGCCAATGAAAACAACAAAAACAACGAAACCACCTCAAGCTCAATTGACAACAACCAAGACTCTTAACCAGTTATCTGTTAACAAGAACTGAAAATGTAAACGATTCTGAATTCTGTAAATAACTGTGCGCCTAACAGCGGGAATAACGCAACGAATGCATTATACAAATTTTCACCTAAACTTTTTAAGTTTGTTTTTTCTTTTAATATTTAATTTTTTCTCAAGTTGTTGTACATATTCAAAAAATTAATTATAGTTAATAATTAAATTAAATTAAAGATTTTTAAATATTTCTAAAATACAAAAATTGAATTAATTGAAAAACCAATTGAGGTTAGGATGAGTTCAAATTTGATTTAATTAAAGCATTACATGCTAGAAATAAATTATGTTCGACTGAACATGAACGTGACATGAAAATTGGATATTATATCATGCTTGACAGGATTACGTAAGTATTAAATAAATTAAGAGATAACCCGTTCATATATATGCACAGCGTCTCATTTGTAAACGATTTGTTGGAAAACAATGGCACACAGGTTGAAAGATAACCGCAATGCCAAACACCATGCATTCCTTGGATTTCAAAAAACTCGACCCATGATCTATTACATTTCAAAATAAAGTGCGACGACATATCCAAGTCATAATATCGAGGAATATCAAGGAGTTTTTAAGCCATCAGTTAGCATATTTAAATTCAAGGCGGTTCGCTTTTGTGTGATCTCATACTATTAAGTCTGGCATTGCCTCACAGATAAACTTGCAAATGTTCCCCTTATTTTCGTTATCGTGGGTTCGAAGCTTGTATAACTAAGCGAAGACGTAAACTAGTGTAACAAAAGGGGTCTCTGTATTCTTGTTAAGGCAGTGTTCATTGTATTTGCAACGGGTGGTGTCTTCGTTACATACCGATCGAATGGTGGAGATAATCAATGTTGACGTTCGCGCATTATCATCCGGTCAATTGATTTGTGAGCTTTATTTGCTCTACTTTTTCCTTTTATTTTATGCAGCAGGTTATGTCGTTGCATCAACGAGCAGTTGTTACGCTTACATTCATGCGTTTGCTTTGATTGTGATTTTTTCTTTACGCTACGCCACTTGTGGTATAATACTGTGAAGGCTTTGAGTTGTCCGCCCCCCCCCCCCCCCACCTCCTCCCTTCTATTATACCGATCAAATCAAAATCATTTTTTGCACTGAGTTAAGCTTGTCTATCCGTCTGTCCATCTTATTTTCGTGTTCAATTTTTCAAACATTTTAATGAAATGCAAAGGAATGCCATCGAAAATGGCTCGGATCGCACTACTTTTTCAATCACTTTCCATCTAACACCTTATCGTGAAAATTCGTTATGTTAATAATTATATTAAGCGAAGTAGTGTAGTGCAAGGTATTTAATGCCCCATTTAATACCCCATTGTCTTGTTTGGTTTTGCAACATAAGGAAAACTTCCAAACCATCTCAAGATGGAGAGCTTCAGGTGAAAATGAAAAACTTTGAAAAGCTCAATGTTCGCAATACGGCGAATGAGTTATAAAGAGAATTTTCTTGTAATTCAAAAATGTTCTAATGTACATAGGACTACTGATGGTTGGCTGCGTTGCAAAGATACATCATAGAGCGACTTCTTTGTTGAACGGGCATGGCGATCGAAAGTATCTAAGTCGAGATATTGTGTTACAAATAGTAGTATGTTTGTTGCTTCGATGCACACATGAATAAGAAGACTAATGAATTGAAAAACCAAAGAACCACGCACGGTATACACACTTCGAGAGTGAGAAGTGACAAATGACAAAGTGATAGCGGCAATGTTTTGGATTGCGCACTCCATATAAATCTCGTTGATTGTCTTCGAAAAGACAAACAAACAATTGCGAGCATTATGCGAACTTATGGTGAATTTAAGCAATGAGATCAAAGAAAATAAATATTCTCACTGGAGTGAATTTAACCGCCTCGCATTATTCGCGAAGAAGAAGGCGCTAAACGATTTGTCAACAAAGAAAAGGAAGAGTTTCCAGATTTCGACGGTTCTCATTATAAGCAAGCTATCGAAAAGCTAAACGGGGATTATGTTGAGAAATGCGGTAAAGTTGTTTATTTTCCTTACATTTTTGCCCTCTCTTTGTCTGACTCGATAATCTGAACGCCACATTCGGATGTAACCAGCCATAGATTATTCATATCATTTATAGATATTGGCACAATGATCAGGGAAGACTATGGGTGAAACAGGAACGAAAATTAGCAAATAGTGTCTGTAAACGTTTGATTTGAAAACGCGGACATTTGAATCGACGAAAAACATCAGGGCGAACAAATACATATATGGCGTTCCTGACCTAGCAAATGAACATTCATGTTACTGGTTAGTGAAATGTGATCGTGACGCTATAGCTATGCAACAAGGGCGAAAAACCACGCTCTGGTCGACTATTTTTGATCGACGACAATACCGTTAAGATTGTGTCAGAGCAGAATCCCTTCTTGTCAACATCGGAAATTGAGGAAAGGCTACATTCGAAAAATCAGATTCGCAGAAGAAGAAGAGAACATCCCGCCAGGCTAATATATTTACACTTGCGTTCAAAATGCTTTTCTCCAAGAATATGAAAATTTCGCATTATTCTGTCTATTGCGAAGGTTTGCATTTTGTATTTTTCATATCTGCTTTATTCCGTGGAAGAAGAACGAATTTGATATGATTTTTTCATCTAAATTCAAACTTTTTTATAGCCTACACCACTTGTGGTAGGGTATATTAGTTTAGTGCGGACGTACGTAACACGAACAAGGGCTTAAGATAGACCCAGATAGAAATTGGGTACAGTGATGTAGTTTAACCCAAACATGATCGCTGTTGAAAATGGTTCGGATCGGTTCACTTTTTCCACCACTCCCCATATATTCTACCCATTCTACACCTATTCTGAAAACTCATTGTATGAATAAAAATTGTAATTTTCAAAATTTCTTGGCAAAAGTGGCTAAGTAGTAGTATTTCGTCATTCTAAATTGGTATGAAAACTTTAGACCGGCTGGGAAAATTTTTGAACCCAGTCTTATATATCGAAAACTGAAGTTCACATGGCAAGAAGGTATAATTTTCAATGCTTCATGACGAAAATTATATCATAATAGTAACTTAATATAAAAAAATTGAATATACCAAATTTGGATCTTCTCGGCCTATCTTTTGGATCCTACCCTAATAAGGAGTTTTACGAAAACTGAACCTTTGTAAAGCAGAAAAGCCTAAGTTCTAATATGTAATGACGATTATGGACCCGTAATAGTAATTTCATACAAAAATAAGAGATGTGTTAGACAATGTGGTGTAGGATATTTAATGGTCGACCTTGCCCGGCTACTACGTCTGCTTTATTATTATTTTAGGTCACATTAAACATGGCGGTCATATTTTGAATTTGACAGTTGCGAGATTTTTCACTTTGAGATTTGCCTAAAAGACTGCTTAAGATATTAAAATAAATCATGCAAGCGTTTGCTTTCACTAAAAATGTTTATAATTTAGTGAGAAAATTGGAAATTGGTCAACTTTTATGTTAATTTACTATCATGGAGCAATTTTCATCATGAAACTTTAAAAATTTAAAATTTTCGCTTTTATATTTTTGATCGAAAATTGGCTCATCCGATTATTCAGTGATTTCTGATGGCGAATTTTGTACATTTTCTTAAAATAACTTTTAATGGGGAACGCCTGCAACGAGGATACGATTCAATTGAAAACGAATATGTTTTTGATGGGTTTAATAACATGCCGGTCTATTTAAGACGTCCTGATGTGTACGGCATATTTTCTTAGAAAGCACTTTTTTAAGAACTGAAGGCAATTATTTTTGGAAAGAAAAATTTTTAGCAAATTTCATTATGTCTATTTTTAGACCTTCTCCTATGTAAAGATTAAACTTGTACTGCGCTACTACAAAGTGTTGCTACATGTACTACTACTACGTCTTCTATGTAAGGATTAATCTTGCACTACATTAGGTTGCGTTATACAAGATATAATTTTTGTGTTCTATAATAAAAATAAGTATTGTGTTGGACAATGTGGTGTAGGGTATTTAACAGCTGAATTTTTGCGACTATAATGTTCTTACTTGTTTAAATAGCGGTATGTCTTCATATTCCTCTGGCTTCTGTATCGTAATGAAAATGCTTTTTATTAAAAATTATTTCGGTTTATTTTCCTTTTTTTGTTATTGTTATTATTTTTTATTATTAATGTCTTATGTGTAAAAATATTTGAAATGATAAAAAATCACTCTATAGCAACATTAACAGAAGCACTAACAGACCAAGTGTGTGATTTTATAATAATAGCAGAAATTATTGCATAATATTCAATATGTTATGCAGAATAAATAGAACAACAGGTATAGTGTACGTAAATATATATATGTATATACATATATATACATATATATGCATATGATTGTACGAACAGTATATATGTATATAACTATGATAACAAAAACTAAAATCACAATTGTGAGCGCACCTGTATCTCAGCATCATTTCAACATCTTTGGATAACGAACAAATCATACAATCACTTTTGTCTGTCTACCTGTCTGTCGGTTTATTTAATTGTCACTTCATTTGTCATCATTTTAAGAGTGATATGCTCCAATTGTTGTTGTAGTGACGGTGACGGTGACGGTTTCGGTTTCAAATAAGTAAAAACGAAAAAAAAAAAAAAAAACTCATAAACTATTAAAAACAAAAAATAAAATACACACACATACATGCATAAATTTACAAATGATTTCATGATTAGAACGAAATGCTAAATAAAACGTTAATAAGATCCTACTACTATTATATTATTGCTATTGCTACGACTATGATATAATATGTCTTCATAAAATTATTCAATTTTAATTACTTTGTCTGTTTGTTTGTTGTTTAATTTAAATTTAAAGACTATAAAAATTTCCAATTACTTGATTGCGTTACTTCATCTTTTACTCAACTCCTCAAATCTTCAATTAAAATAATGTTAATATGGCAAGATTAATACATATACACATGTAAATATATACATGCACACACATACATTTTATACAAAATTTTAATTGCTCTAATTAATGCTCCATTTTTAGTATACTTTTTTTGTATATTCAAAATTGCTTTCTCTCGAAACAACTTAAAATAGCTAAGTAGTGTAGAACAAAATTTAGAAAGGGTACGACGCGATAAAGTGAAAACTGTTAACATTTTTACAACAGATACTAAATGAGTCATAATTAATTAACTAAATAGTACAAATTCGTACAATAGGTATCCGTTACCTTTCTTCTTATGTGCATTGATCCGCTATACTCTCGACAAGTAATGATTTTTAAAATATCCTTCTACAGCAAGAGAGAAGCATGACAAACAATTCGATCGAGGCTAAGACATGATAACATTGAACATTCTTGAAATCGTGGAATAATAGTAATATTATAAATTTTGAAGGGATGTAATCAAGAAAGATTATGTTTGCTTACTATCTGCTGAAGGGCCTTCGAAAGAAGCTATTAAGAGAGAGCGGGGAACAGGGATGATTGAGAAATCACTTTTCCAGTTATTATGAGGTTTCGCGCATATCCATCCAGTATCCATCACCTTGCACAAATGCATTTTGTTAAATATAGGCGTGTCAGTTGACCGATCGGAATCAAATTTCCATCAGATTTCCAGAGGATCTTAGAAATTGTAATCGATCTTAGATCAATATTTTCGATACCCTATAAATTAAAACTGTGGCTCATTATGAACACATTTCGCATATGTGTGTTAAAATTTTCAGATTCGAGTTGTCTTTTTTTTTATAACGAGTGCAGTTATGTGTCGCAAGAGCATACACATGCCGGGTTGCCAGGTTTATAACAGAGTACAGCCAGACCGCCAAGAACAAGCTAAGAAAGTTAAACCTACTCAGTGTTTTACACTGATGATGATGAATGTTTATGTATATATATATATATATATATATATATATATATAGCTTAAAGTATCTCGGATCGGTTTGTCTGTGCTTTTGCCAACGGGAGCACAAGTCCAATATACTTGCATTCAGTAAATGGAAAATTGTGCCACGTACAAGAGATCTAAACATTATTCGTTACGCGGAATATGTCTTACTCAGTCCCCCCCCCCCCCCCCTCCGCCAAAGACAAGACATTTTCTAATCTAACCGCACATCACATAAACATTGATTAAAAATAAAAATCACTTTTGTTTGTTCATTACAAACAGATTTCTTTCGCCTAAGTCGTTGAACGACTTCTTTTCAAAATTCATGGGAAACGTTTGTTCTTCTTCTTGGCAATTCAATTACCCTTAATTTGTTATCATTTTCGATCGTATCACAATCGTTTGTAAAACGTTATACTTCGTACGTATTGAGGCGAGACTCAACAATTAATGTTGAAAGGCATATAGAAAACGTATCCATAAAAAGATTTACAAATTTAATTTTTAGAGTATACGGTTCAATTAACAAAAGGTAATGGCACGTTCAGCACATAAAAAATGTTGTTGTTGGATTTTCTTATGGTTTTTTTCTTCTTTGCTTGTAAAAAACAGGTGTAATTAACTTGAAGCGATCTGTATTATAAATAAAATATGAGAAAGCTTTATACCGATATGATAAACTAACACAGTTACTTGCGTACTTAGTAAACATAGGTATCCTATATGTGTACATAGATAAAAAAGAAAAAAAAATTTAATTCATTTTTGATTAAGTAAAATGGAATTCGCAACAACACCACAATCTATCACTCATCTATCATAATTAAGGTCGTGTTCGTTATTGCTTCGTTTGGACCCTTTCAATTTCCTGTCTTATCGTTCAATTAATTTGATTAGTAACTAAATAAATATAGCTTTTCAAAAATCAAATTTATTTATCGAATACCAATGATTTTTGAATAAATTTGACTTTTAAAAGAGCGGAGATAATAACAGAATAAATAAAATGTAATAATTTAAGATTTTATGATTTACTCCCCATTTTGCATTTTTCACACACTCTCTCTCTCCGAGAGCTTAGGTTCATCGAATGGGACGCCATCCACGCCCACGTAACGATTGCGATTGCGATGTACGAAGCCTTTCTCCGGTGACGCATTATAATACACTACACGTCGTATGCCGAAAGGATCAACATAACCGAAGCTGCCGGCTTTTTTACTCTCATTAATTTGAGATTCTTCATGATAATGATGAGGCAAAATATAGCGGAAGCCCTGTTGTGTATTGGTAATCTCATTATATTGCGGTAATCGGGGACGTTCGTAGAGCGGCAATAAGGCGTTCACGTGTGCAGGCAGAGACGCAGATGTCTGAGATGGGGATCGGTAAGTCGGTGTGTCGTAATTATAACCAGAATTGGCCGTCGTTGAGAATTGTGTCGGAACATTAGCGAAAGGCGCTGGCGTAGAGTATTTGCCATACTTCGAGGCCGCCTCATTAACCGTTATAGGTGTAGGGGAGACAGGTGCTATTCCAATTCCATACTTCCGATATTTACTTTGATAAGGTGGCCGTATTTCTTGTACGGGTAATGGCACTGCAGATTGCGATCTCTCTGTTGTAGCACTGCCCCGATATTCGTCGTGCTGATTTAAATTATCATTAGGTTGATGGCCCGTTCGTAGCTTCATCTTTGGAGCTACCGGCAATTCATTGGGATAATGATCGAAACCTAAATATGTTATAGGCTCCAGTTTGGCTGCGTCCTGTGGCGATAAATAGCCTAAGATCGGTGGATCTACGGTGGTACTGAAATCCGTTCCACTTGCACTGCCCGTAAAGGCATAATTCGTTTTACTTATTACGGGTATACTGTTCGGTCGACTGTACAGGCCCTCTTTCCCATCCACTAGTGCACCCGATTGCGCAGGAATTGATTTAGCAGATTTTAGCGCATCCTGCAAAAAATTTCCGTTTAAATTTCAATTCATTCTTCAATCATTCTTTGTTTGCCTACTGACCTGAATTTCTGTGCCTTTGCCCACATACAGTATTTTTGATTTCAAAGTACGGTAGCCCTGTTTATCAGCCATATAATCCTTAAGTCTTAAATAACCAACCGCGTCGATCCAAGCTTCTGTGCCTTAGTGCAAACGACAAACAAGAGTTATAATGTCAAAATATATAGCAACGAACTTACCAATCACCGTACCGTCCTGTAATCTTTTCTCCTTCCGAAATTGTCCATTGTGTGTTTGATAGCGAAAGTACCGCTCAGGACCTTCATTGGTTTGTATATGGTATTGATCGGTTGCCGTTACATAGTTTTGCCGTTGCCAACTAAGTATGTGAACAATTATCTGTAAGAAAAAAACTCGTATAAGTCCTATAAGCTATAGTAACCGATAGTAGCCTTAGAAACCGATATTTGCTATAACAACATAATTAAAAAAAAAAAAAACACAGAAAAAGGAAAAAATTTTTCATTCTTCATTGTCAACGCAACACAGAACTATCGGATAAAATGCCGATAAAAAAACTTAGTAGATTTTCCTCAAAAACGAAGGATTTATCAAAATCCGCAAGAGCTACTAGATTACGTATTAAACGAAAGTTACGCGCTCGTAGTCAAGCCAGCAAAAGCGCTGACACTATCGGTTCGTTAGAGCGGGCAAATCGTTTCTCTCGTACGGTAAAAAAAGTCGGCGACGAATTTGAAATACGTAAATCGCTAAAGCATTACGTCGTGGCTGAATTGGAACGCTTAGGTCATCGTACTTATTATCAGCGTGTTTTTATTTTGGCGCGCAATGCAACTAACACCATGCCCTCATCGCAAGGCGATGAATTTGTGAAATATTTTCAAAGAAAAGTGAAAAAAATATTTGCAGTATGCGAAGAAAAGAAGACAACTCCGGATAATTTAACGGGACTATTCATATGCATGGACACCTACACATATCTGATGCTCGAGGGTGCCGAAAACATGTTGGCCGATTTCTTTACCGAACTTGTTACCATTGCCGATTCTACATGGGATGAGGCTAAAATTTTTCTTGTAGAAAATAATGTTCCCCAAGTTGGTATTAATATAAATCAATCGAATGATCGAATGAAAGTAATTTCTTGAAAAATCATAAATCAATCAATTTAGGCTCATTTTAAGGATTTCATTACGTTCATCGCGCCCGCTATAAATATTAATGAGAAATTTCCCCCATCGACAATAACCGATGCCGACTTGATGGCAGTGCAACATTTTAAGTTGGTCGATAAGGTTCAGAAGGTGCTCGAAGCGGTGATTGGACGCGGAAGAGAGAAAAGTAAAAGTGAATCATATGATGATTCTTTTAAATCTAATTATATTTTTTGTTTTTGTTGTTTTGTCTGTTTAGAGGAAATTGAATATTTTGATCCTCTGCCACCTGATCCATTTAATAAATTATTGCCGGAAGTTCAACGCATCAATTTGGTGTTAAGTTGCAATAAGTTTTATTTGGACCTTAAGCGCTTCGCCAATGATTATTTCCATTTTGAAGTGCGTCGCGACGAAGACTCTTACTTTTGGCCGATCGAAAATTCGTACACACCTTTAGATATTTTCATTCGTTCACCGTACGATGTGAACTTAACATTTTCCGATTACGGGAAAGACGACATTAAGGCAGCCAGAGGTACCGCGTGCATGTTAGAGTCAAGCCAAACAAGCTTAAAAGAACCTAAACAACAAACGGAATAAGTAAAACTTGAATTTATATATATATTAACCTTTGGCAGAATTTCGACCGCATTCTTAATTAATCAAAATTATGCACACATGCTGTAGAATTTTCGCTATATATTTTGATGGAAAACCTAAATAATAAATATAACAAAAACACACACACAATAACAATAAAAAGAAAAAAAGCTAAAAATCTAGATCAATTTTTACATCACAACAACGGACAGCCAGCTTGAAATTGAAATCACAATCAGATATGAATGTGTGCCTGGCAAAAAAAAAAAGAAGAAAAGAAAAGAAAAGAAAGACAAAGAGTATTGAAAAGAAGAGACAAAAGAATTACAGGGAAAAAACTTTTATCGCACGTGAGTCCTCATTTTTGGAAAGCGTTTTATTATGAGAAAATTTACTTGAAGCTATAGCTAGCTACAGCAACAATTTGTAAAATTGCAAGCATTGCTTCGAACGCAGGTTCTGTTCTCAGGCAAGCATTTGCCCGCACACTTGCCTACATTTTATTCATTCGCGTAAATAAAAACCAATTAAATGTGTAAGTTGACTTAAACAACTCTACGCGCTTCATAAACTTAGCACACTTAGCACACACTTACATATATCATCAATTAGATCGATTACACACATATAGTTGTTGAGTAGTTTATTTATTTTTTGATTTTATTGCGACATTATTGCATCGTAACGTAAACCTGTCTTGCGTGAATTTTACACTTTTGATTCAACTAACATCCTTTTGAAATTAGGTCCGTACCGTTGAATGGTGATTTTCAAGATAGTATCGGTCTTGTTTACAATTTTTTTGTTGTTCATTTACAAATTATTCAGAGAAACTTGTATGTGCAATGCATTCAATTGTCATTCTGGTGGTGTCCGTTCGAATATTGTAATGCCACTCTCTTGACTCGGCTAACTTTGCCTTCCGGGTATATTCCTCTTATATAACCTTTTAGCTTCTCCTTTTTCCCCCCAATGTTCTCTCAAACGATTCCAAATTTTGTCGACAATCGTCGGTTGCTTCCGGCAGGTGTTTGGCTTTCCCTTTGAAAAGTCAAAAACGTCAAATATGGCATTTTCGTAACAGTATTAAGAAGAAGAGTTTGCTCTCATGAAATCCCCTATCTAAAACGTAAATCTATGTGATCCAAATTAGTTATGGTTGATTACTAAGGAGCAATTTTCATCATTAAGTATTAAAAATTTGACTATTTTGGCATGTAAAGGCTTTTTTCATTGGAGCTCTTATTAGGATGGAAATCCAAAAGCAAGACCTACGTGATCCAAATTCGGTTAGGTTCATTTTTATGTGAAATTATTATTAAGAAGTATTGAAAATTATACCACGAACCACCATTAAGTGTTCTACACCAATCTACATTTATTCATAGAAGGATGGAAAGAGCTCGAAATATTGGCCACAACAGGTCAGTATACCAAATTTCATCAAAATATACTGAAAATTCGCTTTCTGTAGGCTGAACGCAAGAGTACATGGGAAGACGTCAGACGGACAGATGGACAGACAATCCTGGATTGATTTAGAAAATGATTTTGAATCGATTGTAATTGATGATAAAAGCTGGATCTATCTCAAGTCCCTGCGGGTGTTACATACATACGTCCGCACAAACTTAATAATAAAAAGAATTCGCACCTTTTTATTTTACCTATTGAAAGTGAACGAAAAAAACATATGGAAACTACCTGCCTACAGTGCTATACTGATAATCGGAGCAGTAATGTAACTGCCGGGCAAGTAATAGACAAAAGTCTGACAGGAAGAACTCTATCCTTGCATGAATATTACAATAGGAGCGAACAGGGAAAGACCGTTTTGAGCACAAATGACAGCTTGCCTTATTTCAAATTAGTTGTGTCTTCAAGTTGTTAAAAGTCCTCAAAAATCGGGCAACGTTTTCTAAAAGCCATTAGGCGTCATTTTAGTACACTTGGCTTTTGGCGGCATCTGAACAGGGGGCCGTCTAACACAAGCTGAGTCGCAAACCTATATGAGAGTAAGATGTATGCCCTCGTTACGCTATGTTCGAAATATAATTCACGTTTGGCAACTTGTGCGGTTCATGTCGATTTTTCATCGAAACTCAAACACATTCGCTTATGTTATCTTTTAAATGGTTTGGTTTATTAAACTAAACAGACGCCTTTTGCCATTTTTCTGGCAAAAAAAAAAAGTCTAAACCAAGTTTACATTACTTGAAAGAGTTTTGCAGAATATAAACAAACGGCGGTATAGAAGCGCCAAGATCCCGTCTATTACCTGATTATATCAAAACATCCCAGCCAGGTTCTTGCAATTATTGACAAGTCATTTAAGATATATGTGATCTGAGTCAGTCTGGGCGCTTTGCCTCGCACTTTACACGCACTTTAATCGAGTTAGTTCTGGACCGTAGAAGGCGCGTTCAAGCAGCTTATAGCTTATGATTCCCTTTCAATTCCACGAGAAACAAAGCGATACCTTACTTGGTGTCAATCTTAATACGCACATTACCAAAGCACGTGATTCACTTTTCGCCGACTATTATTTGAATGCCGTAAGGTTTTCCATTTCAATTATTTACGAATTGTCGCCTTTTAAACACGCCATTGTGTGGATTAATTAAGCATTAGTATGACTGAAGTTAAACGGCCATCAACTTTTCCATTCATCTGTTATGTTTTAGTTGATAAATTATGCAATACGACGGTTACGTTTACATAGGACATTACCTTTGCACTAATGCTATCGCTATTCCTTAACTTTTGAAATGCGTTTATTAAAAAGCAAGCCGGTATCAAACGATTGGGTACAAGTTGAATAAAAATTTTCGCAGTGTGTAGAGTGAAAACCACGCCCATGTGTTTCCTCATCCATTCATCGTGATTTAGCTTTCGTTTATAAAAAATGTTATGATATCATCGTAAAATTATCTGGCAAGGAAATTAAACGCATTTGATTACAATGCATAACGACATCGTCATGCGCATGTGTTGCATTCATTGATCGATCAATCACATAAGGCTGCAAACAATATCACATTTATACAATTTCTAATCTTTTATTTATTTTTTGCCTTTCCTGGTGATTGCATATAATGCGAACGCGAACGCGAACGCGAACGTATTGAGTATGGAAAACATCATCAAAAATGATGTTTAATACTTTGTTGTTGTCATCATCACATAAATTACACACAAAAAATGTAATGCATAACAAATGCTAGCGCATCGCCCGCCCATTCCGAAATCGTAAAACATTTTCTGTTACAAATGCTTAAGCGCCCGCCAAAAGCCAATAAGGTAACTGGTTTTTGTTTTTTTTTTTTTTTTATTTGTGTTTACGCGTTGAATTGCTTCCGTTTGTCACTTCTGGTGCAAACAAACACACACACATATCAATATAGACGCACTCATCCGTATATGCATATATGCGTACGCGAGTGCAAACATTTAAATTTTATGCGTTCGCAGTTTTGCTCAATATCACAGTAGCAGCACCGAGTAACACACACAGTTGCAGTCTCTAGAGAAAAAAAAGCACAACTGTTTCTTGCGCAATTGTGCGACTTTTAAATTTATATATCTATATACATATCTGTATATGGACGCAAAAAGAGAGAGGGAGAAAAAAAAAAGAAGAGAAAAACTGGTAAAGGATGCACATGTTGCATTATCATCTGCCTCTCTGTTCCATGCCTTTAAATTATGTTGATTTTCTCGTTTATGGCAAACAATTTCTTTTTGCACATTTTTGTGGTTTAAATTACATAAACAAACAACTGCACAATCATTTCCATGTGAATTTTTATTGCCCATAAATCAACGTACGTTTGTTTACACAGCAGTTTTTCATTTCACATTCACCTTGACTCTGAATGACTCGAATGAAAACGAAGATTCCGGTTTATTATTTTATGCAGCTTTTCTTCGTTTTTCTCAATAAGGATTTTTTTCTTGCGGCGATGGAAAACATCATCGAGAAATGCTGGCATATTTTGTTCGCAAAATCATTTGCAACATTTGTTTTTCGACAACCAAACATTTGAGGATCGCCAGAGCAATACATTTACGATCTTTTTGCCATTTCACTGATCCCCTTATTTGTTTTGTTTTCTTCTTCTGCTTCTTCTTTTTTTTTTTGGTGAATAAATCGAAATAGAAACGAAAAACTAATATTTATGTGACGGGCTATGCTACCCAGACGAGATGAACTAGCTTGTGATAAGTCCGCGAGTGGGCCACGGCTCTACACCAACCTCCAGTTATTCGTATATAAGGCGAAAATGGTCGAAAATGTGGTCCGGTTCCAGAATCATTTTCAGCAAGGTACGTCCGAATTTGTGGCCTATGACTTTCATACAAGAAAACAAGACGGACAAACGGACAGGCGGACGGACAAGTTATAACCAAAAATCGGTGTATCTCGCGTACTTCTGAGTGTTGCATACATCCGCATAAGCTTAATATATGCCCTTCCACCCGTGCATCGTGTAGGATATAAAAAAAACTCCTCGATTATGAGAAAACGAAAAATATTGGAAAGTTTTTATTAATAACATAAGGTGCTTGGCAGCTAATAACCTATTTCGATGTAATGTAAACATTCGCCTCAATCACTCCATTAACACAGCCTTAGAGCATAATTGAAAGTGAATTACATCGGAGCGTTTTTGCTACCATTTCCCTTAAGACCCTTATAGCCGAAAAAAAAGTTTTTCATTTTTTAATATTTCCCGAGAAAAATCGGTAAAATTAGCAAACTAAACATTTTGGGAGCATTTAAATAGGATGGGGTCTCATTTTTAACTCCATTCCATAATAAAAATATTTTACAGAAAATAAGTTTTTAGAAAGAAAAAGGAAAGTTTACCACAAAATATTCAAATGACATATAAATTTATCCTGATGACAATTTCCGAATCTTTACCTTTGACACTATAAAGAAAGTTCTCATCGAAAGCCAACTTTTATTTAACGAAAAATGTAATTTTTGTTGTTTTGTCGTGACGAAGATAACTAAAGAACATTATTAGGCAAGGTGATGTAGAGTATCTAAAAGTTGGCCTTGCCCTACTTGAGCGTTTTGGCTTGTTTATATACATTTACATATGATTAAATATTGTCTTATTTATTATATCTTTGTCAAAACTGAGAGAGATTTAATTTGCCGAAAATGGTGTGCATAGTATGCACTCCTTATAGTAGTTATAGCCCAAACAGTCTATTCACCATCTAAAGTTTTTAGCAATCGGGAACACTTAGCGAAGAAGACAGTTCATGATGTAACACATAATGCGTTAAGGGTTTTTGAAGAGTGGTTTTAAGGCAAGGCTAAGATAAAGGATTGAATATTCCTTTCATCAGGTTTTTGGCAGTGCCAGTGGATGCGTACTAGAAATGCAAGAGACTTTTTTGCTTTTGATATATTGAGAAGACTAAACGGAATATACGGAGACATATTTTTCAAAAATGCTTACTCAATACATATCGCGTATCGCCCCCGTACGGTGCTTGATATTTATATTTTTAGCATTTATTGTCGCTTTGTTTTTTCTTTTTTTATCTTTTACGTACTTGAACTTATCTCTATACATATGCTCACTTAAGCTTAAGCAGACTTAAGAATATGTAAAAAGAAAAAAGTAAATCCTACGTACTGTTTTTCCTGAAATTTAAATTTATTAAAGACCAGAGTGCTCAGCAGTTTCAATGGAACTCGTTTGAAACCTCCACGCACATAAACACCTAATGACCAAACATATAATTTTTGTTGTTGTTTATTATTTTATCAGCTCTTTCTGTTTTTTGTTTTTTTTTTTCTTCCAACAAACAGAACCAAATCGAATGCAGATCAATCGTATGTCGCCATACCACCCATTATACTTTTTCACATCACTACTTCTGCGTTTCGGAATACGGACTACCCACACTCGTGACTGTAGATATTTTATGATTTTACCTGCATATGTACGAATAAGTGAAGCGAATTTATCAATTTTACTGTTGTTAGTTAGTTGTATATAGACTTAAAAGTAAATTACAAAAAAAAGTTTGTAATTAGATAAAACAAAAAAATTATCATCAATTTTTTGTGCACATGCTTCTATCGCGCTATGACAGCAACTGGTTATTCTTAGTAGACATGCTGATGACCTTAAATGGTCAATTTGGTGCCACATGATTAACCGAATTAAAAACAAGTGATAGAAAATTCAACACTAACTGTAACAAGCATTTGTGTCAGCATTTATGTAACGCTGCCGTAATGTTCGTAACCGTTATAGACATTTTTTTATTTCATTATATAAGATATGTTGTCAATAAAAAATGAAATTTTTTTTTAAGTTAATCATCAAATTTGACTTCACCTGAAGAGCTTAAAATCGTAATTTGATTTACGGGAATAGCAAAAAGGTAATCGATGGGTAGACTCGACGAAACCAGACAAACGGATATTCCTTCCACGATTTATTCGTAAAAAAGTAAAAACTGTATAGTCGGGCAAGGCCAACCATTCAATGCCCTTCATCACTTCGCCTAATACAATTTGTCATATGTTTTGATGATAAAAACTTCCCTTGAGAACCCTTTATATGGAGTGGAATCCATGAAAGAGGAGCCACATGGCTCAAATGTTGTTGCCCTTCAATTATATATAGAACTACTGTCATGGATCAACTTTCATCCTAATAATATTCAAAATTTTTCCAATTTCAAGGTTTATTTTTCATGATAATCCTTATATGGGGGGGGGGTTCCGAAAAATAGATCTATGTAGCCCAAATTTGATGCAATCACTTTTTATAGCAGATTATTATTGTGGACCATTTCTCATCAGGAAGTATGAAACAGTAGACATTCGGTGAAATCTTCACACGGACAGGGATTAAAAAAGTTGTCGTCCCAATCCATTTTAAATGGAGTTCACCCTTTGACCAAAACACGCTAGTATGCCAAATTTCCTCAAAATATCTCGAAAATATGCTTTATATGAACACAACAATGCATAGAAGGACCTCAGAGGGACAGACAAAATTAAATCAATTCACAAAATGATACCGAATCGATCGATGTAATAAAAAATGGGTTCTATCTTAAGTTCTTTTGAGTGTTACACATATCCCCACAAACTTAATATATACTCCGTAGTAAAAGTGGTGGAGGATATAATATCCGAATTATTACAATTCTGCAATAATAATGTACCCAACACAATGGTTTATTAGCTTTGACAAAACCTTGTAGTGTACAAAAATTTGCTTCAAATATGTTATGATTTAAACACCTTCCTCTGTCTTTCGTCTGGGTGTGCTTACGTCCCGCGAACGGTATGCAATCCAATCGTCATAACGCTCCATTTCGCTACCACTTATCGTACGTGGGCTAACGGTGGGGGTAAATAACTTCAGCATAAACTGGATATATGATTTTTCTTGTTTAATTTTGATTGCGGCAACGGTGACGGTGGTGACCAATCAGGGTTAGACGGATTTTCAGTACCTTCACAGTCCTTCTAGTCTAGGATTGTTTTGTTCTTAATAGCAAGCATATCGTTACAGTGGACTTTCTTGAACTTTGCTCCTTTCGTTTTAGAGGATCGTGTCTAAATTTGAATAATGTTTTTTTTTTTTTTTTTTTGTTAAACATTAGAAGCAATGATTTAGGTCAAAGCCATTTATTGTATGATAACAAACCACCGCAATTCACGTTTAAACGCTTTTTAATTGAAAAGCAAAACACATGTTGTTGACGAATAATCATACAAGAAATTTATGCATACGGCGTTAGAAAAAAAAAAAAAAAAATGCGGAAAATTAAAGACGCATTCATACCCGCATTCACAACTACTTACCATACTTCCCACAATAATGTTGACACCTAAGCACGCATGCTTTTAACCGTACAAAGCTCAAACGCACTTGTATCGCGTATAAGTAAAGTAAACAATAATAAAACATAGAAGAAATGTTTCAATTAAAGCAGTTCATGCCATACTTGGCATAAACTCGTATAAGAAACGTGAAAAGTTCATTTACACGCCACTCAGCCTATGGGAGCTTCGCATGCCTAACACATACATAGCATTTGAAATGCATGCATTACCGATGATTAATTTCGTATTTATTATACGCAACAGCTATTGATTGAAGGCATACTCGTTTTCTCGTCTCACAAGTCCAAGAAACATATTTTTTTTTTAACTAAAATTAATTTGGAAACTCTGGAAACTGCATTCGACATGCTGGCCTATGCCGCAAACCTTTATCCTTAACATAGAAAATGGACGTAATGCTGGAATTGTACAATCGATAGCTATTCCCACACTACTATTCTCTGCCTGGGAAGGCCTAATTTGATTCATTGCTTGATATACTGCAAGATATATTGTACGATGCAAACAAGTGCTGTCAGAAGTTCATTTACAAGCGTCTGATTAAACGAAGATGAAAAGGCGGCAAAATTCTCTCAAATATTTTCGTTTCGGGTATCGAATATCCAAGATACGCTTTAAAGCGAACACTGATCATTTATTTGCTTTTGTGGTTAATGTTTTTATTTTCAATTACAAGTACAAAGCATTTAGTTGAGATAATTATGAAATACAGTTTGGCTGGGTGCTCACAAAAATAAAACACAAATGAAATAATGAAATGAAGAAAATAAAAACAAAACGACATAACGTTAAAACGCCAATGGAAACTCCTGAAAATGAATGTAAGAAAAATATCAGTAACCAAAGTCACGTCGCTTGTATTAACGTTGTAACGCTTGTAGTGTTTTCAATTATTCGCTAAAATTCAATAACCGACTTTGCAAAATCTTTGACAGTCGTTTTCACAGTTCAGACCGATCTGCCAAATATCTCAGTGAGATTCCGACTCAGTATTTGCTACAGTTGAAAGTAAAATTATTATTATTTCAAATACTTTTTGATTATTCGCTTGCTTGTGTGTCTGATAGTACGTTCGACAACTTTTCAGTTTACTATTCTAACTTTTGCGACCCAACTTTAGAAATTAGATAGACAAACAGATGGAAAGAGTGTCCAATCGATCGTAATCTCATAAAACTTTTCTTCAACGTTTCTTATCGAATCTCTTAGACAAAATCATTGCAATACCCTTTTGCCTCGATCATCTCACTTATGGAAATTCCAATCTTCTCATTGTCAGTTCAGCCAAGGAGCTTAGAGGATCTATTGCGAAAATTATGCAAGTAATACGTATGCTATGCTACTAGCCCTTAACTCAAAATAAAAACATTTCCAGCAAGCAATTAATGCCTTAATGGACCTCTTTTTCCAAAACATATGCAGCAACGACTGGATATATCAAAGTAAATTTTCGTTTTAGTAATCATTCAGAGAAAATTTGTTAGACGTAAGTTTTTGTCTCGGAACACTTTGAATTCTTTTTCTCAATCCACGTCGTGTTCGCTGCAGCAAAATAGCAAATTCGATCGTCTTCCGTTCCTCCATTCCTTCTTCTTATCACTTATTCTCTTATTATGTCTATCTGTCCTTCTCAGGGGGATAAAATTGAGCAATACGTATTGCATATAGCGAAGCTTGCAAATAATAGATCGATGATAAGCAAATGAAGTATTTTTGTTAGATAGATTCTCGCACACGCATGCTATGTACGTACAACACGCCTCCGAAACATATAAAATGCATATAGAAAATGAAACACAGGTACAGGTCCACTATCACCAAATAATTGTATTTTTCTCTCTCTCTCTCGCACGCTCTCTCTTTTCTTTCTTTCTTCATTTCTTCTCTCGCCTCGCCCAAGCACCTGTTCAGTGCACACTGACCTATTCATTCTTTTTCTGACTTTTAAAAAAGTAGTCATATTAACCGAAAGAATACCCGATTAGGCAATTAATCGATTACCTTGGAAACTTTGAAAGCACTATGGGATGGTGTTAACAGTAGCAACATACACGAATGCAGTTGCTAGCTGGCCATGGTATGAAAATTGTTGGAGTATTTTCTGTTTTTTGCTTTAATACGAAAGAAAAGAGCACAAGCACACGGTAATAAACAACAATAATAACAACTGCTATTGTAACGAATTGCATGGAACGAACTTTCACTCTCTACGGAATTCTACAAACAACAATTGCAACATAAGGCAAAAAAAAATTCATACACGCACGAAGAGAAAAAATCAAACAAATTATCATTAAGTGAAGAGAAAGAATGAAAAATTGCAAAAAACCCAGATCCGAATATGTCAGTTATATGTAACGCGTTATATATAATAGAATAAAATATGGGCAACAATTTCACTAAGAAATGATATAAAGAGATTTTAACACAAAACAAAAGACTTAAGAAACAAACTTTTATAAAAAAACTTTAATATTAAATAAGAAAAGAAATTTCAAGAAGCCCTGAGAAACATTTTATAATTATTTAAATTTAATCTGTATGGGTGCAGTACAGTAATGAAGGGTTTTGTGTACATGCGCTTAGAAGACCAAAGCCGATAAACTCAATGCACTTTTTAGGATCTTCACTACAATGTTTATTAAATCCGTCCACTTTCGACGAGGCTTTTTAACAAATCCTTTGTTTTATTTAACACATACATAAACAATGCACAAAGGTATTCTCAGATCATTTTCAAAAGTTAATTACATTCTATCATTCACTGCTAAGATGGCAATGTATTTGAATGCAAGATATTATAAGTTCATGCTTTAATGACAAACATCTCGTCTCTTATGACATTGACGCGAAGAATCAATCTTTGATCATTAGAAGAAAAAACATACGTTATTGCTTCAGTAACGATCACCCCATTCTGCAATGACATGACACCCTTTGACAAGATAAATAGCAACAAGATAGCAAGATTTGCCTCTGACTGAACGAGAGAAAAGCTTGTTATTTCATCATCATGTATATAAGGAACTATTCATCGAAATTTCTTAATCCCGATATTCTTAAAATCCTTTTAAAAACCATATATAAAATACGACGACGAATACGGATGAAAACAAATAAATGTATTGCCCCATTAAAGCAAAGCCTTAAATAAAAAGCTTACTATAAAAATGTCATACAAAAGAAAATAACAATTTACAAGAGTAAGAAAATATAAATTTACTTTGTATCGCAATAAATTAATTGAAAAAAAAAGAAGATAAATAAATAAATAAATAAAATGAGTGATTGTTGGTTCTTTCAAGTGTTAAAACAATCACCGGCAGACGAAATTAAAGTAAAGCATATTTATTTCATGCATAAATGCATTCCTGAGCTCATGCCTGTCAGTAACACTCGACTGATAAGCGGGTACTTATTTACTCTGGTATATAATACACAACATAGCGGACCAAAAGCACATATCTACACATACGCACGTACATGCATACAAACTAGTAAACGTATATAATTATTGTTATTAGATAGGCTAATAAAACATGGGCATGCTCAGTGAGTTTGGCTTAAGAGTTATGAGCCATCAAAATATATATGTGTTTGTGCTTATGTGCATTCTACTATAATACAAAATTATATCCGTTCTGAGTTTTGTATAGTCTTACGTATATTATGCAACATTTAACTTAATTTCACAAAAATGATAAGTGCGCAAATGTTTTCACACACATACACACATACACGCACACAAAAATACGTTCACGCGCGCGCGCTCGCGCACACAAATATACATAATTTATTTAAAGTATTGCGAATTTCCGTTAACATAGTAAACCATGCAGTTTACTTTGGCAAAACGACCTTGACGACTTCTATTTTTGACTTCTTGGTCTGTTGTATGTTTTTCTTTCATTCTGTTTTTACTACTTATTCCTATCATAGGCGGTATATTCAATTTATCCATGTTATTATACCTTATATAAGGTAAGCGTACATTCGTTGTTAGTGCGAATATAGAAATGGATATAAGTGTTCAGATATTACTTTTCCCCACTTGTCTGTCCGTCTGCCAATCTTTCTGCCTGTCTCTCTGTCTGCCCTGTTATTTGTTTGTCTCTTTATTCGTCCATTTACTTGTCTTTTCATATGCCCGCCTTCCCATCTAGTTATCTTCCTTTCTCTCGATCTGAGTCTGAGAAATTTAATCACACACACATATCCTCTCCATTCAACTAAATTAGTAAAAATCGAAAAATTAGAAATCATGCTTGTACGCGTGATAATTATTTTCTCTCCACTATATTATTATCATACATTTGCTCTTCGCATGCTTCACATTAATGTCTACTTAAGTACACACTTAAGTTAAATTTTGCTATAGAAACTATACAGTGTAGTATTATGTACGCGTAAGCAATCTTACCCTACGTTTCATATTAAAATTCGTTATTAGTATGTCGAGATTTTCATTCTCTAATAGTTGTGAAGATATTTTCTTTGCAAATAGTCACACAGAATATCTATATAAATATATATATATATATATATGTGATAGGTATGAAGTGATTCAAACTAAGTTGTGAACGAATTTTTCATTTTTTATTCTCTGCGTAAATTACATCAATTTGATAAACAATCACGATTAACAAAAAGCAATAATAATTGAAGTGTGTAGGCTGACTAATGTGCTTATAAATGCATTAATTAATTATTCTGAGAATTTTCGCTTTTGTTTTTTACACATAACAGACCGAGTTCGCTTTTGATGCACAATACACCCTATAACGTGCATATACAGACACGATATCAACTCGTTTCAGACGTCTATTGTTCTCGAACTCGTACAAAATGAAAGCAGACAGCTGTTGCGACAAAACAAGGTTGAAAAGTAAAAATCTCTGCTTAAATATAATTTATTTTATAGCAAAGTTTAGCTCGAATAATTATTGCAATTGTTTTAAGCTCTTAAAGCTTCCCACAATTCATTCATTAACAGAGAACAATTTATTAATTCATGCATTCAGTATAAGGCGCACATCATTTCGTTAGTCTGTTCATAAGGTCTAAATAGAGTATCGAAAATTCGCTATCAAGTGAACGTACATTTCTTGCTTATTTAATTTTATGAGAGCAAAAGAGAAAAAGAAGAAAGACATGGTGATAGATGTCATTATGTAAAATGAATCATAAAATAACACTTTGTTTCTTCTGATTAGATAATTCAAGGGTAAAATGATTATGTGCATATAAACGAGTTAGAAAGCTTTACACCTGGATTTTTTTTTTTCGCTCGCATTCAGACACTTAAGTTGAAACAAGTCATAAATTGGATGCAGTCAGAATTTTGAAATCTAACCGATGTACGATATTTGATTGCAGGATAGAGCGAAAATTCATTAACACAATACATCTATCGTAGTACCGGCTCTTACATAAATCTCCTATATATATATTTCTCATCATATGTTTGTATGATTTAGCAGCACTTCCTAGAGTTATGTTAACAAAATGTGACTCGTGATCACAATAGATGTACGCACAGTCAACAAACAAAGGGATCGATAAACCTACGTACTAATCGGAATGAACTCTTCAATGCATATTTCTATGAACTACAGGTACTTATCAAAAGCAATATGCTTTCTGCAAACAATGAAGTACGTAGTCAAGTTATTTTTCCTGTTTTTTACGAGTCATTTGCAGTAGCTTATGTAAACTGGTGCTAAACAACGCTCAGATGTCTTCATTGTCGAAATGACCCAGGAATACCTATCCCATGTCCTAAGGTGAATGAACGAAGGCGATAAGATCGGATTGATTTATTGGCAAGAATTCGAAAAATAGATCTGTGCGATCACACTATAAAATTCAAGTTGAAGATCAAATTACAATTAGGGGTCAATTTTCATCGTGCACCTCCAGAAATTAAATCTTTGTGTCGTCTTTGGATTTATTTTTTGAAAAAACATTTATACGGCAGGTGGCGCAGATTACGAAATGATTAAAGTTCAGTTTAGCGTATCACAACACTTTATTTTACAGAAGTATGAAAAATGTCGAGAAAAGTACCATAAAAAAAAAAAAGGTCTTTGCGTAGAAAGTGGCCATTAAGAAGGTCCGATTCCATACTTTTTCACTAGCCGTTCGTATATCGTTTGGCAGAAATGTATCAGTGTACCACATAACACCGCACATGAAACAAAAATATACACAGAAAGTCATCAGACAGACAGACAGATAGGCAAATAAGCTGACAACAAGCTGATCGACAGATTTAAATCGATTTGGAATCATTTCCTATATATGAGCATAACAAGAAGCTCGTCTTTCCCAACTCCCTCTGAATGCTATATTTATTTGTCTTCAATGGTGTTCGCGACATTTAACACGAGTTTATATTCACATATTTAATATTATTGGGGATTAGTGCCCTCGCAATCGTTACTTGACATTTGAAAAGATACCAATGAAAAAAAATAGTAACAATACCGACATAAGTAAATAAATAAATAATGAATTCTTGGTAAGTGAATGGTAACAGTAATAATAATGCGTGTACAAGTAAACAACGATTAATATATGAATCGGGTCAGGAAATTGAAATTTGCAAAAACGATGACGAAATGAACGAATCAACGTCTCTCTCCAGCCACAATGGTCATAACAAAAAACTTATTATCATCATTGTTACATCGAAAGCTAAATACATTCGAAAGTCAATGTTGTGCAAACAACATCTATGGGATTGTGCTTGTTATACGATCGATACAACTTCATCAACTGTTATATATATACATATGTACATATAGTGATTTTTTTAAAAGGTTTTTGCAAAATTTCAAAAATTCATTTTATTAGTGGATTTCGTGTGAATAAACTGTTAACTGTTTCTTCTTCTCTTTATTGTTGGGAATATCGTTAACAAGTCAATTAGATTTTCATTACATATGTAGATCCTATGATTACATCAATGAAATTGCAATTGAATTTTCTGATAATCACAAACGCATATAAATATTAAAAATATGATATTAAATAAATAAACTGTGAGAAATTGGATTTTTGCGAATCTTGAGTCCCAAGTATCTTAATGAAGGAATTAATTGTAGGAATTGTGGACGGAGACATCACGGATGGCATGAAGACACTTGGTTTATAAATTATATTGAAGTTTTTAATTTGTAACATCTGCAAATAGGTCCCCCCCCCCCCCCAAACTAATAAAACATCTATCTTTTGTCCATCTAGCAGTCTCCCATCAGCTTAAGCAAAACAGAACCTTGGATTTTGTTCCATTTACTTAAAAATGAATAGTTCTCACACACATCCCTTGGATTGTTTATGCAAATCTGTGACAATTTCGGTTTAGAATCAATCCGTCTCTACTCTACTTCCAGGCAAACGATTTATCGGCCATTAACTAAAAGTTATCTAGAAATAAGGCTGAACTCTGACTCGTATACAAACGATTCTTCATTTCCTCAACTTGAAATCGCGCTTCTAAACCATTTAGTACAAAGTTCGATGTATATTCTACGTTCTGTATATATGATTGATATATCGAGTATCTTGCAAGTAACAAGAGGTAACCATCAAAGTAACTTATCAAAGTCAAAAAATCTCTTGGTCACCTCAAGCTGATAGTCCCTGAATAATATATCAGTCGGTGAGTCTTATACTATATGCAATCGAGAATACAGACGTCAGATCTTCTCAATCGACTTTTGCCTCTGTGGCCGCTGTGACTGACTTTCCCCGGTTGTTATACACTTAGTTGAAGGCTATGATGTGAAGAGATGGTTGCATGTTTTATCCATAGCCGCATATCGTTAGAAAAAATCATTGTTCCTATCATTCACATGAACGGCTTCAACACATTGTTAAAAGTGAGTAAACGTGGCATCCGCTTACAATAGGCACAAGACCAAATACCCTGCCTTTTTGTATGTTTAAGGTGTCAGCTATCTCACGCAACTTCACTTTTCGGTCTTCCAAAACGATTTCGTGCACTTTCTTTCCCATTTTCTGGAACAACCGCCGAACTCAGGAGCAATCACGAGCATTCAACAGCATCGCTATCCCTAAGGTTTCACCTACTAAGAAGTTTATTCTTTCCTTCACTGACGAGTCGCCGAAAACTCCTTTTAAGCCAATTAAGCCCATGATTTTTAACGGTACTTTTTGCAACCTTTAAGCAACAAATGGAACTCACAGTTTTACATTGTTTTGAAAATCACAAGAGTAGCATCGCTAAAGCATCTGTAACTTGTAAACTGATGATCATAATATCGTCAAGTTTTGACACGCATCTTTTGAAGACTAGTATCGTCCAGAAATTGCATGGATCAGCATTGTTGCTGGGAGTGCTACCAGAGAGTTATGCAAATATCATTATATTATGTTTACTCGATGTATAGATGTATGCTTTTCGATATTTGATAAGTCCCCCTCCGCACGCCTAAGAAAAAAGAAACACCAGGCGGTGGGTTTCGTTCCCTAATAGAAACACTTCTCTCCTCCCATTTTACCATTCCTGTCGACTCTTCGCATATGAAATCTAATCACAAACAATTGAAGCATGAATTGAATTGAGTTCTGCGGTTAACAATAATATTCTGCAATTGAAACAATAATTTAATAAATATGTTTTTTTCGGATGTGAACACACACACACACACACGTACACAAACAATATAAGAAATGAGTAACATGTGTTAGTTTGACTCTAGAAATACTGCTAATAAAAAAATATTTGCAAATATTACTAAATATGGAGAGATAGACTTATACATGCACATAGGCAAACGCACACACACATTTCTCTTTTACATTCGAAAATTCCTTTAAATCATCGAATGTTAATAAATTCTAAAAAAATTAATGAAATGACAAATGATTCGTATTTATACCGATATATATATATATATGATATGATGCGATGAGAATCAGTCAAGTGTAAAGCTATTTAAAATATTTTGACAGACTGAAATGGTTTGTTTTTTTTTTTTTGTTTTTCCTCTTTATTTGTCTCGTTCGCAACAATATAACTCGCAAGATGTTAGTTATTTAATACTTTCGAAAGAAGGAACCGAAATTTTGTCGCGCCAACAAGTTCTATGCAAAAATTATATAATATTTTTTTTTTTTTTTTGAATAGACGTTCAACTATAAATATATATATATATATATATGTATATATATATGTATATGCGCATATATAGATATAATAAATGTAAAATTTTCAAACTAATCTCTGGTAAGTAGATTGATTTTGTAAATTCGTATCAAAAAAGACACACACACATACTTCAAAATCGTAATATTATATATATACGAGTATATACGTACGTAAGTATTTAAAATCAATTTGATAGAATGTAATAACAAGTATCTAACAATGCCAAAATTGAAATCGATTGTTGATATTTGGCACGAGTTTTCACAGCTTAAGTGTGATTGTCACAAATATCTTAACACAATCGTAGAGTGAACGGAAGTATGAACGCAGTATATCTTCGTAACCCGTGACGGCGCATATGCATAGTTTTAAGGTTTAGAGCAGTCATTTATGAGACCCTTTTGGCAAAGTGATGGCGATTAGCCCGCTCACGATTTCTTAATCTGACATTCAAGTGACATTTTCTTATTTACACCCTACACAGCATGTGTTAGAGGGTAGATTAAGTTTGTGCGAATTAGAACTTAAGGTACACCCATTGTTTATTATACTGATCGATTTGGAATCGTTTTCTGAATCCGAATCCGTCTGTGCGTTCAATTCATGAATCGCTCTGTTCACGTCGTGTTTGTATTTTGCTCCAAGCAAGTTCATGATTATGAAAATTACGGCAAATCCTTGCATGCGCATAGTTATTTTCTTTCTTTAGTGCATTTAGCAAAGTCACTTGCTGAAAGAAATGCTTATGGGCTCATTGCCCCGTTAGTCACCATAGTCTTAGTCATCATTCTATTGCCCTCTGTGAGCATCAGATTTTCTTTCACTCTTCTATTGTGGATAACACTAAAGAATCGTGAGTGGCAGACGAGCTTTCTTAAGAATTTTTAAATAATTTTCCACTAAAGAAGACTATATTGGGTTGCGATTGCTATGATCTGAAATTTGAAAAAGTCGTTTGCGAACGAAAGCATAAATTATCCTTATTAGGGCTGTAATAAATATTCCCGTAATAGTGAATACTCCCTTTATAGTTACTTGCTCCCATAAAAGAGATGACTAGACCTTGTCACCTGACCTTAAAAATGATATACATATATATGCATATGTATATGCACATATATCCATTTTTTCCCATCTATATGTTTACTGCGTTCATATGATCGCTAATTCTAGAGCCTTATACATTCTTTTTAAAGAAAGCTTTTTCTATGTAAATTTTCCAAAATATGCCAGAGTCCACAAAAATATTTGTAAACAAATTGTTTCTCTTCCAGTTTTTCCCAACATCAGATTAAAATTATTTTTTTCAGGTAACTGGGGACATAATTAGGGTTAAAGGTATGTATGTTCAGTAATGTCGAGCAGGCCCCCGTTAATTTTCTAAAAAACTTTCAAAGTGATGGGTTGTATTTTAGCAGTGAGACGTAAAAGTAAAACATGGAAGATCACTGTGACCATACAAAACATATTTTGCTGTTTTATTTCAAAAAAAGGTAAAAGAGTTGCAGAAGCACATAGAGAAATGTGCGAGCGCTGTGTTGGTTGGGAAATTTCATTCTGGGAATTTTCAGTGAATTCTTTACCACGTTCTGGTAGGCCAAATACCATTGATAACGATCAACTAAAGGTGATGTTTGAATCTGATCGACACCTAACGATACGTGAAATTGCAGAAACACTTAATGCATCAGATAAAACAACAGGTTTACTCCTTATATATAAAGAGAAAAAAAAGAGGATTTTAATTTATAGTGAAAAACCGCAAGAAATTTCGAGACCATCTAATAGTTTGCATCCAATATCAGTAAGTAAATCAATAATAAGATTAGTAGACTATTATTCTTACGCTCCACATATTGCTCCGGTCGATATCACATAAACAACAAATATTATGCTTATGTTTCTCAAAATAGCATGCGTGCACGATATCCATACTTGGTCCTGAGGCGAATATCATTTTAACATTTGTTACGTATTTTGCAGATGTGCCGCTATAAGTAATTATAGGCGTTAATTACAAGCGATAATCATTGTTATTAAGTCAGTCAACGAAGCAATCAATGTGATTACAAAGTAAGTTCATGAGCTAATGTTAATTTCTTGTATAACTTGCGATTAACGAATTCACTCGATTTTTATTAAAAGAAAGCGCATACGTTACAGGTATTTTTTCGATTCGCAGATAGGCATTTGAAAGCTTTAATAAAATAACATTGAATGGTGTAATCCTGTTCAATTTTTCTTGTAATACACAAAACCAAGGCAAGGCCTACCACTAAATACCCTACAACGCATTGGCTAACACAATTCTTATTTTTGTATGAAATTACATAGACGGTCATCAGATGGACAGATGGACAGGCAGGCTTAGATCGATTCTGAATCGATCGGCATAATAATTTACATAATCTACATTAAGCCTTTCTGCGTGTCACATACGTCCGCACTAACTTAACCGCAATTCTGACAACAATCTGGCAACAATCGAAGAAGAAATTTACCGCTGGTACTTTTTGATGGCATTGCTCCATGAAAGCTGCATACAAAAGTTAATAAAGTAGTTTTCCGTTCATGGATGCTATAGGGAGAATCAATGGTTTGTCAGACGTCTTCTAATATCCACAAATATATAACATAGATCGCTTTAATCAATTTCCTATTCTTAATCAGATACATCTTCCCTTCTATCAAAAACAGATCTCTGATAATAATGAAGCTATGAGAAAATGAAAAGAATCCTCATATACTAGATCTTCGTTTGGTGCGACCACTTTTTCCAAGGAACAACGCAACATGGGCTAACAAAAATAAATTTTCTGTGTAGTGTAAGAGTGTAATCTATAGATCAAAATTAAGGACGATTTTTATTTACAAGAAGAAAACTCTACAGATTTCATAGAACAGAGAAAAGATTTTCTGGATTACATGCAATTTATTCCGTTATCCTTTATAACCACCACCAAAGGATAGGGGTACAAACGTATTGTCGTAGTGTTTGCAACACCCAGAAGCAAGCGTATATGTATCTTTGATCAGCGTGACCTACGTCTGTTTATCTGCGTAAGGTGCTTTGTGACCGTCTTCTGGTGGAAAAAATTAAAAAATATTGACTTCAAGTTTGGTAAAAACATTGGAAATTTCTTCACGCAAATTGACATTGAAAATGGGTCAGATTGGTTCGAGCACACGGCCAGAGTAAAACGTGAAGTGAACACAACTCCTTTTCTATAGACAAAAGCTTTTAGGCTTTTGCTCATTACTTAGAAATTATGAGAGGTAGGGGAATGAAATTAACGGAAAACTCTACTATTTATGTGGAAAAATTGGGAAAAATCGTTCGGGTCCACACAAAATTAAAAGTGATTTAATATTTTATCAATCGCCTATGGCACTTGTAAGAAGTTTCAGCAAAAGTGCCGTTCATAGAGATGCGTTTCGAATAGCGGATGTAGTCGTAAGCGCCATGTGCCGCCTTATTCATCTCATCCGATTTGCCCCATATTTACGAAGCGGACTGATCGTAGTTGCTGAGAAGAGGTGAGTGCCTTAAGCTCTCGTTTGCAAGTTCCTCCTCGAAATCTTCTTTCCACGGGAGCCTTATAAGGAGCAAGGCGCAATACGTTAAAGCATTAAAGGTAAGAAGAACAAGAATCGGAAATGAGGATCTTATTGAGACCCTAACACTTTTCAAGATTTACTTGAGATTAAATGAAAGCATTTTTACTTGTTTCTAAATTCACTTTACAAACTTATTAACTTAAAGATTGATCTTTAATTAATTTTGAAAGCAGCGCAAAAAAATAATAATAAAAAATGTGTTTAATGACAGAATTTTTATCTGTAATTGAATTTCGCAAACAAAACTAATTTATGTTTACTTTGGTTTTGTTTATTGGTTAACACTTAATACACTTTGTTTTAGCACAATATAATCCCACTCAATCTCTCTCGCTCTCTCTTGTTTCTGGGGCATGAGTCAGAGTTAAGGTCGTCATTTATTACATTTTTATTTGATTCTAGCGTCACTTTTATTCCATCATTTCTCAAAAATGTGTTACGATAAGCCTTTAAACATTTGTTCTATATATACATACATATATATACATATGATATGTATAACTATATATGGGTCAATTATATCAGGTTTTCGTCTTTTTTTTTTTTCATTTCACTTCCATCGGATTCTAGCTTGGAAATTAATTGATATAAATAAAGTCAACACATAGGCAAACAAACTACTTATGAATTATTCATAAATTGTTGAAATATTGTTTTGTTTAGGTAGAATCATCTCATTGGACTCGGGTGAGTGTGTTTTAATTATAAACAGCTGGTTTATATTGTAAGCTTTATTAACATACTGTCACAACAATTTATATGTCCATTGTTACCGCCACACCGCAAGTGAAGTTAGGGATATACTATACGTTTTCATTGAATTTGCAAAACTCACTCAGAACTATATCTAACAGATTATGTAGATACACTCGATCAGTGTAAGATTTTGAATTAATTTCTTCATATCCATGCTAGTACTAGTAGCTCATCTATAGAGACCTCGAACTTTGCACAATCATTTTTCTTTACAAGTCTAATAATCCAAATAGTTTGCACATCATTTTTGCAAAACATAGGTTCAACCATGAGCAGGCCATGGTTATATACGTTTACTGCCTTCCCAATTTATATCGGGCGATCTATCACACTTTCACTTGAAGTTGTAAAGTGAGAAGCACTAGTATCTGATCAAGAAACGTTAATTGAAAGTTCGCAATCGTTCAGGTCTCGTTCGCGTTTTCCAGCCCCAACAAATTACGGTTATTATAATCGTTCCTTCTTATCGTGCGAACAAATTTAAATCGAAAAATGTATATAATGTTAGCTTAAAGCGTCACCATGCATGAAGTGAGGAAAATATTATACTTTGACTTTATGTCGAATTCGTCATGCTCTTGCGATCACTTTGTGGCGTATTCTTGCGGCAAATTTCAAAAAAAATCAATAGAAACATCAAGCTACTGAAGAGAATGCTCGGTGAGAATGGTCCTTAAGCTAGCTGTGTTACCTACTATATAGTATACGTGTTGTTCATTCATTCATCTTCAAGAATTTTCAATTGCATATTACAAGTCCACCCACAACAGGCCTTCTTATCGAATATCCTGTTCGAAAAGCATTAATACTAATAATTAATAGAAATTTAATTTTAATAATTAATTAAAAATTTAATATTAATAATTAATAGAAATTTAATTAATAAGTTTAACTTTTCATTACAAGACGAAATAAATCATAGATAGATAGCTAGCTACACCGATATATTTTAATTTATTATTCTATATAAAAAGATTGATTTTTTTTTGCGAGTATTTCATAAAAAAAGAAAAATAAAAGTGAAAAAGCAAAAGCGCCTATGAAACGGCAAAAGCTAATCAAAACTTCAAGGCAACGTATTATTAAAATGGTTGCATAAGATATTGCGCTAAAAAAAAAAAATATATATATATACATATATATATAAAAAATATAAAAAAAATCATTTTCACTCATTTTTTGGTTACTTTGTGAGACAACTTGAAGCGAAGTCCTCCCTTAAACGGAATTGAGTGCAAAGCAACATTTATTTACCTCCAACATCCGCTAAGAATACTTAAACTTAAAAATTAAAAGTCTTTGCATTCGACGAATAAGACACAAGTTGTTGTTATTGCAGCATAGCGAAAAATGATATTGTGATGTATTAACGAAAACCCACTTACCGCCCATAATGAAAATATCCACAAATTTATATGCATTGTGTGTAAAATTTGATTTTTACACTTCTTCTTCTTCTTCTTCTTCTTCTTCTTCTAGTTAATATTAAATTTGTTTTTTTTCTTGTTTCAATTTTGACAATTAATTAATTAAAAATTAGGGCCATTAATTTTCAGAGAAATCATTTAAAAAATTTCTCCCGTCTTGTTAATTATAAAGCAAAAAAACATAAATAAATAAATAATAATAATAGTAGTAATGGTAATGCGGCGCAAGGTAAATAAATTGTTTTTTTTTTTTGTTTTTGTTTTTAATTTTTCACAAGTTTTCCCCTTAATTTCTTTCTGTTTTTAAAAAAATTTTCTTTTATTATCGCTTTTTTCTGCCTTTGTCGTTGGCGTCGTAGAGCTTATACTTATTTTTGTTGTTGTAATTTCTTATTAAAAATATTTTTTTGAAAAAACCGTCAAAACTCAATGTGTTCGAAAACGATTAAAGAGAAATAATAATAATGAAAAGAAGAAGAAGAATAATAGTAGATGGTTTTTTTTTTTGTTCATTCGTTTGGATCGTTATTTGAAAATTGTATCAAAAATTGTTCAAATTCTATTTTATCTATTGCGCACACGTCCGTTACTGTAGCTGGCTCTTTCGCCACTAAATCCAAATAAATAAATAAACGCTGTTGTTGGATTTTTGTAAAACAACACTAAGTTGTTGTGCCTGCCGCGCATGCCAGTTACAGTGCCAGCTAGGTAAGCTACAGCAGCAAACGCAAATTCGATTTTCATTTGCTCAATGGGGCGATGTCTATTTCACATGCGGCTCTGCTCTGGAATTTCTTATAAACATCATTTCTATATATATATGTATGTTTATATACACATATGCAATTCATGGCAGACACACTCACCTATAGTGAGTAATATATCAACGCGTAACGCGATTTCAAAAATGACCAAGAGATCAAAGTATTCGATTAAAGTGCATTTGTTAACATAAATGATAAACTTTTCTATTTCTTTTTTCATTTTCATCAAATATTATTGTGATCGAACGATTGCTCTCGGTGCGACCAAGTAAGTAAGTGGCAAGTAATTAAAATTATAATAATTGTGTGTTTTTTTCTTTTGATATTTTCTGCTACCGTTCGCGTGTTACTTATTGTAAAAGGCATAAGAGATGCGCATACAATTTTCCGGGAAATTACGCTTTCCGTAATCCGATATTTTTGCCCTCTGCCTGATGTATTTAGGTAGCTTTGTCAGACGGTACGAGCAAATACGTCATAAGTTGACTGCAGAGAAGCTTAGTTCTTGAGAACACAGTGCAATCGATAAATACAAATCATCAGCACAGCTCCCGCCTATAAGCGCAATATGCCTTGTACATAAGATTACCTTCACAACGAATGCGTATTTTAATAAAATAAAGTTAAAAATATATGTTTTGTATGTAAATTGGAGAGTCAAAAAATATTAAAATAAATCTTGCGACATAACCTCAAACAAATAATGGAGTTGTGTTTCGCTTAGGGAAAGGCAACTTTGCGACCTAACCTCAAATAAATAATAGAGTTAGTTTTCACTTGGGGAATGGAAACTTTGCGACATAACCTGAAACAAATAATAGAGTTACTGTTCACTTGGGGAAAGGAAACTTTGCGAGATAACCTCAAACAAATAATAGAATTATGTTTCGCTAAACTGTGAATTATCTTATTAACTGGCGGGCGAGATAGTTGTGAAAGGCTTCGCCAAACCATTTAAACATTTCTTAAATCATTTAAAAATGTGCTAAGATTTATAAATGAAATTTTTCGCTTACTATTATTTTTTTTTATAAATCGATTACAATTAGATGGCCTCAATGGATCAATATCTGCTATAGAATGCACGTAGACAAACAATCGATGGACTACTAAAACAAAACTTGCAGTATATCACCAATATACCACAAGTAGGCGCCTATCACATGAAATTATAGCTTCGCTCAACCCAGACACTTTAGAAAGCTTAGCTAACATTTAGTCGATGGAGCATCACGCATCGGAGAATCCAAAATTTATTGCTACCTAAGCACTTAGTCAATCTGAATAGTAAAAGGGCAATCCGCCGTCATGCGCCTCTACTCGTCTACTTGAAAATGCAACAATGATCGCGAAAGCTCAACTTGACCTTACATTTTTTCTTTTCAATATTTTAAGAATAGGATGAAGTCAGTTGAAAGACTAATTTGTGATAAGGAAAAATCTCCCGCACTATTCATGAATCGTTTTGTATGCAAAGAGTCTAAGAAACATTTACTCTACGCTAGATTTCATTCTTTTACCAGGAGTAGATGGATAATCTTGAATATCTCAGCTTCTAGATGTGTTCTCATGTATGTGTTGTTCAATCCGCGGACATTTTTTATGCTTAACCTTTCTCACATCTAATGTCTACAGTACAGTTTATATTCCCATACCATTTCACAGTTAAGAAATTTGTGCTTATGTAGCATGCTTAGCAGTATGCTCGCTGGCAATTTTTCAGTCCGTAAGGCATTATCAACTTAAAGCGAACATATTTTCAAGTAAATAGTTTTGCATAATAAAAAATTCGATCTAAGCTGATTATAAATTTTTTTTCTATGCATGACATCAGTTATGATACCGCCACCCACAATACGCTTTTACATTTTACTTTGCATTAAAATGAAATCCATTTTAAAATTTCTATATATGAATTAATCAACTAATTAGAAAAATAAGAACCGTGTAGAGGTGTTCACGGTGCATATATACACTATATATACATATATATACATATATAATATATAGATATATACATATATAATATATATACATATATAATATATATATATAATATATAGATATATACATATATAATATATATACATATATAATATATATATATAATATATATATATATACATATATAATTATATATATATATACATATATAATATATATATATATACATATATAATATATATATATATACATATATAATATATGTATATATACGCATATAATATATATATATATATGTACATATGTTCGTACTAAGCGAGAGATTGCAGATGTATTCATTTTATCGAAAAGTTTGCAACTGCCAGGAAGAAGCTTCAGGGGCCAATCGCTGAAATTCTCAAACGATTTAGCTATGTATGTCTGTCCGTCTTGCAAAGGTATGGGATAAACATTACCCCAACCGCAACACTAGAGATATCTACTTCAAATTTGGCAAAAGAATTTCGAGCTTTTCTAGGCAGATTGATATTGAAAGTGTGCACACTTACAGCAACACATAACATAATTGAAGGAAGCCTCTGTTTTTAAAAGCAAAGGCGAAAAGAAAAGGGACTTTTACTCATTGCTTCTAAACGGCAAGAGTTGCAACGATAACGATTTCCCTTTATATTCTACAGGTGAACTTACAGTATCTGTACAAAAATGGAAGAAAATAGACCACGCCTACGCAGTGTTATAGTAGATCAAAATTTAATCTTTAATTCTTTATAAGGCGCAGAGACTAGCTCCAAAAACCCTATAAAATATATATAAATTCTTAGCCAGTTTCAAATATTGAATGCACCTAAGCATGTCCATCTGTCTGTCTGCGCAACTGTGTAATATTTATGGTAATGAAGATATCGCCTACAAACTTGCAAAAGAATTTAGAAATGACTTGAACTTTTCCAACGTCACGATTACAACGTCCACACGTCTAAGTGACGAAAACTTTTATTTTGAAAACAGAAAAAATCGGCCGCACCCACTCCATATTATAGAGCATTGAAAATTTACTTCTTTTACGTTTTTTAATCATTTTTAGCATAACGGAAGTGGATATAAAAGATTCGGACGCAGCCGAACATAATTTTCGTATGGTATGGAAAAATTCGGCTACAGCCGAATATAATTTTATTATCCATTTTTTTTTGTTTTTTTTTTTTTTTTGTTAATTATTTGAATATACTTTTACTTTATATCATTTACTTTTTATCCATTTAATGGCGATTGAATGCATAATAGGAACAATAGTTAGAAGGCATTATCTACGCACTTATATACGTAAGCATACTTATATTCGCACGCACCCGCATACGCGTAAAATTTGTAGTATTTTTTTTGAAATGATCTGTGAAAAGAAGTTCACAACAACAAGAACAAGAACAAGAACGGCAAAATAAAAAGCAATAAACTTCAAATGACAATAACAAGAAAATTTTACACCACTCAACCCACACTCACATAACATTAGTAATGCAAGCAAGTACTACTTATTGGCTGCACTAAGGTTTGGTCTTCGCAATTGCTTTTCATTTAATTCTTTTTTTTTCGTTTTTTTTTTTCTTCTCGCAGTGCAGCCTTGAAATTATGCGCACAATTGCTCAGTCAGTGTTAGGAGCGTAGCAGCAGCGCCCCAACTACCGATCTCGAATGTATTTGGCGCCAATTCAAAACGACATTAACTAAACTAATATGTGATATGCATAAAATCGTAAAAGTATTAACATTTACATGCGTCGATATATGCTGACTGAGAGGACTGCACTCAAATATTCTAAGTCAGGAAACATGAAAGCGATTTTTGGAATGATTTTTTCTTTTTCATTATAAATTGAATTAAATTTAAAATGGATTTATAACGAAAAGGAAAAAACCAGAAAAGCTAATCAATCTTTGCCTTTTGTTTAATTACATGAGAATTTTTCATTTATCAAGTTAAACGACAGCGTTATATAAGCGAAGAATGTAATTTTGAAATAGTTGTTTCGCGATACAGTAAAGCACCTACCATAGCATAGTAGCATTGGGGCGGAAAAGTCGCAATAAATAAAAACTAGGAAAATTATATTTAGCTTCCATCCAGCCATGGATACGAAACACCACAAGCGTTGTTTTCTATGCAAGAAACAGAGAGAAGGTATCGTCGCTCTTAAGTAAGTTTGATTGTAAGTTGTGTGACTCAGCGCATAAGCTGCTGGAAATAAGAGGGTACGAGGTATGTTTGGTCACCGCCTGCTGCAGGGCTAACAATTCCCTCAGATATTATCTCCGATAAAGATTCATGCAGATTCGATCAAGAGACGAGTGAAACGTCCCATCATATCCCCTTTGTGAATGTGAGGCCCTCTGCAAAATCGAGCTCCAGGTGTTTAGCGAACACTTGATAACGCCAGAGGCAGTGCAGAGACGCGAACCGATGAACGTGACGGGATTCATAAGAATCCCTAAACTAAAGGCCTAGCGGCATGAGTGAGTACAATAGATCTTTCAGATCACTGTCCGGACTGCCCACACAACAACTCAATAGCAGTTGTGTGACTTTAAGTACGAAACTGTTTGATGGTTTCAGCGGGAATAATGTTCCGCTTGTTGCGACTTTCGTTGTTTGAAAACCTTCGTAATATAACCAACCAACTAACATGTTTTCCCTAAAAATGTCCCATGTGGGACATTTAGCTCTAAAGTGAACTTGTTTAGTTCGCTGTAATACAATAATCCTTGTTAGTATTGTGTTGAAGCATACAAAGCAGACGGGGGGGGGTGGACTAGACGGACCAATTAATTATCTAGTTTATGAACTCGTACGAAGATATATGCATAAATTATATATATCCTTGCATCCAAGGTGCCCTTAATTATTTAATGAAAGTAAGACTAATTTATATAATTTTTTTTCTTTACTTCTTCTTTCTAATTATTTTTAATTATTTTAATTGTTAGATTTTTTATTTTTCTCAATTACGAACTCATTAGAAACTAATTCTCAATAATATTTATTAAAATTATAATCAATATTAATTGATACGGACAGATATATAAATTTCATCATATGCATAACTTGGAATTGATGATAATTGCTTTCTAAGATGATGTTAACGATTAACGATTAACTGGCAGAGCAATTTAGTATAAAGCATTGGTTACAAAACAAACGAAAAAGGAAAAAAACAAATTCTAACGAATGCAATTTTGGAAAGAGATGAGAAACGCCACGTTTAGAATATATCGAAGCTCTTGGCACCTTTCGCCTGTATCAGGCACAGAAAAGTCCTCATAGTATTTAGGAGCGTAATATTTTGAACCCACATTCTGTGATGTGCGTCGGTCCATTTATGGTAAAAAGAAAACTAAACAAGAAAGTGGAAAGGTAGCTCGCTACATGTACCCTTAGTTGACGTCAACATTGATATTGAATGAATGAATATTGTCAATATCAAAATGAAAAAGAAGAACAACAATGCGAAAAATCGCAATCTACTTTTATCAATATATCTTCAGTATATAGCAAACTTGGCCCGAATATTTATTAGAGAAAATTTTATTTCTTTTTTTTTTTTTACGACTATTCACTTAGGGGATATGCCGTATAGGCATATAAATATGGTGATGAAAGACAGTTAGCATGCGGTAATCTATGCTCAATTTGTGAGTGTTACGCCTTCACTTGAAAATTTGAGAGTCCTTGCCCTCTGACGACAATCACGAAAAAGGAAATTTAAATGCTGGGCATCCGAGGTTTTCTTCCATTCTTTTTTCAGTTCATATTTTTCATGTTTTTATACCCTACACTACGTCTACTATAAGTTATACTAAGTTTGTACGAATGTGTGCGACGACAAAAAAGACTTGAGATGCACCCACTTTTGAATAGCGATGAATCAGTTTCATAATCTGATTCTGAATCGATTTAAGCTGGTCTGTCCGTCTTGTTCTCTTTTGTTCAACAGACAGACCGCAATTTTCGAGATATTTTCATCATCCTTGATATACATACGTCCTTTGGCCACAGGACGAGAGTTATTGAAAACGGTTTGGATTGTCCCGTTTCTTCAACCATTAACCATATAACGCCTTCTTTTGAAAAGTCATTGTATGAATAATTATAGAGTGGTGATGAGCTGCGGTTTTAGTGTTTTTACTTGTTTTTCGCTTTTTTTTTTTTTGCTTAGTTGTTTTGCTAAAGGTGGATTACACAAACACAAACATTTTCCACTTTTAACGCCAAGTTAACTGAGAGTAATCTTGTATTTATTTGAATTATTTACTTAAATTTAGTTCTTCTTAATATAAATGGTAAAGAAATCAAAAGTTTAGTTAACAAAACCGAGCGAGTGGGGTACATCTTTGACATTAAAATTTCCGGCACGAAATGAAGCAAAACACTCCCGGGTCCTTCGTTCACTCACAGCACTCTCACCGTACACTTTACAAATATTTCGACATGTTTTTGCATGTGTTATCTTCTTTTTAGACTAAAAAAGCAACACATCGCGTATTTCTTCAGATACTTCACTCATTTTCAATCCACTATAGCTTTTTACACCAATAAAGAATTAGAAAACTATCTCCACAAAAAATGTAGGTGAGATGTCACCTTTTAAGCACATGTTCGTTTACGACAATCAGATGAGCGTTGCCCGATATACAGGCATTAACACTATCCCGCGGAAAAAACCGCAAAGACTTTTTATAGAGCCTAATGAATAAAGTTTGTCATTAGCAAAGCTGCGGCCTCCTTCGGTTTTATTAAACGATGATCTAAAGAATTCGCCAACTTTTATATAACCAAAGAATTATATACGTCACTGTTAAGACCATTCTCAGAATATGCCGCGTCTCAGAATATGTTGGTCTCCTAGTCACTGTTGCCACTCTGAAAAGCTGGAATCAGTGCAGAAGCAGTTCCTCTTGTTCGCATTGCGCAATCTTCGATGGGATCCACTGAAAACAGACCGCTTTCAATTCACCAGGAAGTTGTGATTCTAAGAGTTTTGTTTCTAAAAAGACCTGTGGAAGGGAAAATAAAGGCATACTTTTCGTGAAAGACCGCAAATTGCAGGATGCCCAGATCATCATATAACGTGATCCAAATGTAGGAAACTTAATTTACTTCCGAAAAATTTTGGTTTTTTTCTGATACCAGAAATTAAACTTTCTCTCCATGCAAGGGCTTGCTTTGCATGATAACACTTATATATGTGAGAGCCTAAACAATAGACCTATCTGATCCAACTTCCCTACCGTGAATTTTTTTGCTAAATTACTATAGTGTATACTAATTTTCATCATAAATTATTAAAAATTACATCTTTTTCTTCTGGGTAGTAAAACCTTACTATCCATGAGGAGTCTTATGTGGAGTGAGGTTGAAGAAATAGACCCATGCTGTTCAACTTTGGTCAACTTCATTTTTATGTTAAGTTGCTATCATGAACCAATTCTCATCATAAAAAATTAACAATAAGATCTTTTAGGCATTTGTGGAATATGAGGGCTCACATGTTGTGAGAATCGTTATACGCGATGGTATCCCAAAAATAAACCGAATTGGTCCAAATTCGGTATGGTTGATTTCTTGGCCAAAATTTATTGTAATGAACCACTTTCGGCCATGAAATAATTAAAATTAAATCTTTCCACCATACAAAGATTCAGTTTTCATAATACCGGTTATATGAAACCACACCACACCATTATAAAATATAGAAATACTATTACTACGGTAAGTTTTAACGAAAAATGTTGAAAATTGCATTTTTTTTCCATATAGAAACTTTTCAAAATAAGGGGAGTGATCAAAAAAGTGGACGCTCCGAACCATTTTCAAAGGTGTTCGTCCTTAGATCAAAACACGTCAGTGCACCAAATTTCATTAAAAATGTCTTTAAAATGACAACCTGTAGGTTGAATACAAAGGTACATGAGCAGGCATTAGAGGGACAGACAGGCTTATAATCGGTATAATAAAAGGTGGGTCTATCTTAAGCCCTTCTGGGATATAGACTAAAATAACTGTAACTTTTGAGCTAATGGTCTTGAAATTTTGATACATTTCGAGTGAAGATTGCTATTATCTGCAAATCATATCGATTCGTTGATAGTCATCCTACGATGTTTTTGAGTGAACCATTACACATTCCTGTCAATTTAGAGAGAGAAAACTTAAAGACGATTTGTTTTACGTTTACCATCTCTAAGATAGTTCTAAGATAAACATCACTTACCCGAAACGTATCAAAAACGAGTTAACGGGTCTTCATTTCAATATTTCGAGTCTTCGCTTAATATTTATCATAAAACAACGTCACGTTTATTTATACTTTAAAGTATAGTAATTGCAGATAATGAACCCTACTAAGTATACAATTCTTATAAGAATAATTTTAAGAAAGTTTTATTCAGCCATTAGCTATATATACTAAATACGCAAACAAGCAATCATATGCAAAGACATGGAGATATGGGATAATTTTAATTGTGTCGTACGAAAGGAATAAAGGAATTAATAATATTCTTAAAGCTTCATATTGGACAAATAATAGGATGCGAAACGATTTCCGTTATATATAATCTATTGAAAAAATCTTCAACATTAATTTATTCACCTGATATGTGCAAAAAAAAAAAAAAAAATCTCATTATTATTAACTAAAAGCAAAAAAGAAAAACACAAAATAAATTAATATATTTATGTACAATTTATTCGCGGTTTACAATGTATATTTGTGCACATGTATGAACGCTCGCACGTACAGGCGTATACACTTAGTACTCTTTTCACACGATAGATACTAGCTCCCAAACAACTCGTGTAAAAAAAATAAAAAATAAAAACTAAAATAAACAATAGTTAAACCAGTAACAAAATTATATTCGATCGTGCCCGAATCTTTTACACCGATCACTGTTATCCTACACAAGACTAAAATAGTAAAAGAACTAAGTTTTCATCATTTGTCTTATTTTCACAATAAAAGCTTTTGTCGCACATACGCGTGGGCGCTGTAGACGTGTTCTTTGAAAAGTTTAGATCACTTTCAAACTCTTTCGCAAATTTGTAAACGATATCTTCATTTTTGCGAACGGCAGAACGTTTGGCTTCTGATGCTCCCTTCTGGGCGTTGCAAACGTCCATCATCCTTTGGTGATGGATATAAAAAATTCTTGTTAGAATTCACTCAAGAACTTATTTCGTGCTAACACATTTTAATTCCCTTTTGCGTGTTACGTACTATCGCACTGATTTAATACACCCTGTACCACAAGTGGTGTAGGGTATAAAAATAAATTGTACTTTGAAAAAGCGAACTATTATTATTATTCTTATTGTAAATTTAGCCAGAGAATAAATTCTAAGACTAAAGTCTTAAAGCACTAGCATCTAAGGCTTTCGGCTTTATTTTTTTTATTATTTATTATTATTATTATTATTATTATTATTATTATTATTATTATTATTATTATTATTATTATTATTATTATTATTANAAAAAAAAAAAAAAAAAAAACTAAATTGCTTAAACGTAATGTATTATTACGTCTTTATTCCATGCATCATTTTGGGGAATCCCTCTCATATATAGGAGGTAATCGACATAATCTAACTGAATTGTGAAAAATATAACGCGAACTTACAATTCATATTTGTGGGGAGTGAGAATTAAAAAATTCCTGAAAACATCAAAAAAATATTTATTAGAGAATTTCAGTGAAAAAATTTACAAAATATTGAAAGTCGTGTTAAAACAAAACAATTCGTGTAAAAAGAGAATTAAATGTATACAAGTGTATAATAAACCGTAACTAATAGTTATAAAATGCAACAACAATTGTTACAAATAAATAAAGCAAAAATATTTTGATTGTTCGAACGAAAAGTATTGTGAAAAGAGAAGAAAAAATAACAATCAAAAAAAAAATAAAACAAATAAATAAAAATGCTATTTTTTCGTTCGCTTTGGAAAATTATCTTCAAACAATAAATAAATTGCAAGCATATCTTAAGTTATAAACCTAAAAGAATTATAAAATCATGAAAGCAATATATATATAAATTGGATTCCTGAGAAACAAATTTAAAATACGATTGATACCTCAAACGTCATGGGTATATACGTAATAGCCCCCCGTCATGGGTATATGAATTGTAGCAGTTTACGGGCGTTTGTTGCAATACTTAAACTCAGGTGTAAGCGATTCTATTGCGTAATCATCAAGTTTCACTACGTTTGACAAATGTGTGTGGAGAAATGCTACGCAAGCTTTTTTCATAATATCAAAGATATATATATGCAGTAAGCAAGGCATGTAATCATAAGTCGAAAGGGCAAAAGTGTAGTTTACTTACACTGAGTTGTCATGCAAGAGCATAGATCATTAAATCAGCTTATAAGTAATTTTTCGAAGATCAAGAACCAGAGCAGTTATCACCAAATAGTGTGAGATAATTGAAGAAATGAGTTGAATGCAAAACATGATCCGATTTCTATATATGAATCTCTTTTGAAAGTCGACTATCTTTATCCATTTTAAAAGCCGCTGATCATGTATTATAAAAGTGCTATGAAAATCTAAAATCATTTATTAAGTGTCTCTAGGGCTTTGAAGAGAGTATGCATCCCACGATATCAACTCAGAATTTGTTTCACTTAGAACTGAATGACTGCTGCTCCCGAAATCGAATACATCTTGCCGCTCCATCGAATTGAGACGCTGTCTAGCTAATATCTTTGCCTTTCTATATATCGTTTGTCCTCACACATACAAAAAAGTATACGGCATATCCTTTCACTAAAATTATGAGATTTTTGCATTTGTTCATAAAGAGGATGAAACTTGAAGATGCAATAAATTGTATAATATACTCGTGTGTGATTCCTTATAAGCGATTTTTATCGATCAACTTGGCTTTTGCAAACATTTCATTACGCTAATTTATTTGAAAAGAAAGAAATGATAAAACAAAATTAAAAAAGAGAAGAAAAAAATTACATAAACAACTTACAATTATCATATAATCATAATGTAATGTAAAGATTTACTCTCAACATTGTGTTAATGTGTAAAGTGCAACATACTAAGCATGAAATGAATGTGTGACGACCTTGTGCTAACTAAACAAATCACAATGCGTATGAGCAGCACAACATTATGGATAAGATGATGCCTTGGTAATTGTTCAAAGATTTTCCCAACTAATTGTTCGCGGAAAAATTGTTTTTCTCATGCTCACATAATTAAATTCAACATAAACTTAACTTTGGTTCAAAGTATTCAACCGCTTTACCCGCGCCCTCGCACATCCTCGCACGTCTCTAAATGAATTCAATAAAGTTAAATGAATGCGACTTTCGTGCTTAACCGATTAACAATATAAAATGAATTTTATGAAACAAACAATCATATTTATATTTATATATATATATATGTGCTGACATGTTGATTCACTGTAGTTTACAAAGGTTACAAATAAATATGCATAGCATATGATAATTATTACACCGTATAAAAAAATATTTTCTTCTTCCTTTTTTTGTTTTCTTTTTCTTTTTGTTGTCTAAAACAAAACATTGTATAATATTTAAAGAAATTTGTTGACAACCGGCCGCTTTTATAAGCAACCGGCGTTGCTTTACATTAAATCACAAGCAACGAACCATTTCTTAATGCATACACTTTTCTTTTCCCCCTTATCATATCTTGAACGAAAGCCGGGGTGAATGACATGACCTGCGTAAAAAGGCTCCACGTTATCCATAACAGGGCTCCAATTCAAATTTAAATCTCAAGTGTTTTCGACAAACATTTTCTAAATACTTATTAATGCATATCGCTCATTGGTAACTTTCCACATTTAATTCAAATATTTGTAGAGAAAATCGAACAAATTTTGAAAACTAAATATAATTTTAATCAAATAAATAAAGTTTCTTCAATGACTTTCCGCCTCATTCATACCTCGTGCAAGTTGGTGTTGATGTTTAGGACGAACACTTCGCGCAAAAAGACTTTTGAATTTGAGTTGAATGGAATTTGCATTCATTACCGGCTAGTATTTAATCTTTAATCTATTCAAACTTCGACAGTGCTTGATAAAATGGGTCTTTCCATTGGCTACCAGTGATTCGCGACGATCGCGCAGTTCTCAATTGCTTCGCATAACACTTTTCAATTGTTGCAAAAATTTGCGCTTTTGATCATCACTTTAATCAACCTTTTGCTTTAAGAAATTGCCATATAAAGAAGGCCCCAAATTTCGTCCTTAACTGACCTTTAATAAATTAAATGCGCTCCTGATGTTAAATCTTGAATAGGTCCATAAATAACTCAAAAAAAAGGACAGTTGAACGTGTAATACGTGAAGCATTTGTTAAACATAGGTATATTCACACAATCATGTTATATCGTGAATTCATGTGGGCCAATAGGAAATGTGTCAACAACAAAAACAATCATTAAAGCATAGAGTGATAAAAATTTGTAGTACAATACATAACTAGCCATGTTAAGGAAAATAAGCAATATGAGTAATAAATACATCAAACTTTGGACTGATATAATTTAAATTTCTCTTGCAACACATGTTTATGAAATCATAAATTGAACTTTTTGACGTTTTCTTTCACTAGCCGGAAGTTCGATCACTCAAAAGTTAAAAGTAGCCAGCTGTCGCCTCATAGTTGCTTTAAACGAAACGTAATTTTAGTTTATTCAAAATTTAGTTGTGTTAACTATATTCTAAGTCTATTCGCATCAAGTTAAGTTTTGATTTCTTTCTTACACCATTCATCTCAAAACCTACTCGTCCGTAACATGTATATATGTGTTAAATAAGAGGTAAATATATAATAGAAATTTGACTATAGTACCCGAAGAATGACGGCGCCAATAAATAGCATAATTATTAAAAACACTCAATGTGTAATTAAATATATTACAACTCAAAATGGATTCTGCGTTCTTTCAAAAAGAAGCACAATTTTTCATCGAAGCATTCAGTCTCCAACCTAAAATGAAGGCGAAGTATATGTACAATATATATAGATAAAATTTGTACTCTTCTCGCCTTTTGTTTCGCATTCAAAACATTTAGGATGCAAAAAGTATTTCGTAAGAAAAGTCGGAAATCCATAGTTTTCGTAATTTTTCTTCCTACCTTCACACCTTGAACTTGAAATTTTACGAAAAAGTTTTCTGATCGTACTGGTCAGTCTCGTTTAGTTTACAACTAATATCGCGGCCAGAGTTTACAATATACCCATACAGCGCAAGTTTTCATGTTAAAATACACGGTTGCTAACAGAAAAAATATATCGTTATTGTCATCGATAGCTTACAAGCGCTATCGTAAGCTTGCACTTTATTATTGTCTTTAGTTTTAATAACATGTTTGAATATTTCTTGCAAGTAAATCAATATTCATCATAAGTGTTTGTTTGTGTGCGCATTCTGCCTAAGGAAAATTGCAATCAATTCGAGAGATATTCCCAAAAGAATAATAAGAAAAGTATTTGGAAACGCTTTTATTTTTGAGATGATCGCTGGGAAACATTTAAGTAAAGGTATGTGAAATGATTCCAATCGAAAAATTTCTAATATGTCTCACAACCGGTTTTCACAGCCAGCATGAATTGACAAAGAAAAGTGTAAAATTAAACCGGAATGTACAGAAAATTAGTCATAACCATTGAATACATTTTCCAAAAATAACTAGGTGTGTAAGATTTTGGTGTACGGAATTAAACGACGGCATTATGTTGCGTTTGTATTCCATGCTTCTTTTCTTTTATTTTTTTCTTTTGACCTTAAGTGCAAGAGGCAGAGAGTGCGCTGCCATTACTTAACTAAGGTGATTATCATTTTGTCTGTGATGTATGGTTAAAGGTAACAGAGCTTGTCAAACTTATTGCAGAACAAAATTTCGCAGAACTTATTATCAGGAATCATTAAGGCAATAAAAAATTTTTATGACAAAAGAAAATTATATACACAAACGTACGCGTTTTATATGTGTATAATGTATGTAGTAAAGGTGCAATAATGCACGCAAAATTGATATTTCTTTTATTGCATCTTTAAAAAATCCTATGCCGCGTAACTACTAAAAATGAAGTGAAATTTTGTACCACTTTTCCTTTACTTCCATCAAACTTTTTGTTGGCATGTTCAAACGTAATTATGCTTGGTGTAGCTTAGTTTATTTTCAAGGGAAGACAAAGCCTCTTCTTATTTATTTAGTTAAGTATAACTATGATTACATTCCTAAATGATTTTTGTTCGAAAAATTTCACCTGAGCTTATATACTGAAGCAAAATAACTTTCTAGTTTCCTTTTTAAATAGAATGTCAGTGTGCTTATCATACTTGAAATAATTAAAGTCTTTCATCACCATCTAAATTATTTATCAGCATAGGTAAAGCGCTTTAAGTCCTTGCAATGTATGCTCGAATAAATAATTCCCGAACATCTCCACATGTCGCAGCAGGAGACGGTGCAACAGAAACGTTAGAAATAAGTCAACAACCACTGCCTGTACTATTATTCTTCTGCTGTCACCATTATGAAATTTGATTAGACTATTTTCCACCTTTGTATTAAAGGTTTATTGTGGTCCACGTATAACTAATGGTTAGAATTGCGGTTAAATTCGCATACTCGATCACTTGTTCATTTCAGTTGAATTGTAACGCACCGTTCTAAAACCGGTTTCTATAACTATCTAAATATTCTAATTGTGTTGCTTTTTGACCAAACTAGAATAAAACGTCCCCACAAATTTAAGAAAGCTTAAACCCTTAAGTGAGCAAATATTTTGAAAAATTACTATTTATGTGCTTATTTTAGGTTCTACAATACCAGAATTACCCGATGATGGCATGCTGCGTTTGTATTCAATGCGTTTCTGCCCCTATTCTCATCGCGTTCATTTAGTGTTAGACGCTAAAAAGATACCATATCACACCATTTTTATTGATGTGAGCGATAAGCCAGAATGGTTAACCGATTTAAATCCTCTAGGCAAAGTGCCGGCTCTACAATTGGTTAAGGAAACTGGCCAACCTGCTTTAGTTGAATCATTGATTATATCTGAATATTTGGATGAAAAATACCCGGAAAATCGTTTATTTCCTAAAGATCCCTTAAAGAAAGCCCAAGATAAAATTCTAATAGAACGTTTTAATCCCGTAATTGGAGCAATGTATAAGATGTTTGTTAGTCCCGAAGTTGTTCCCGGAGCTATAACTAATTTATCCACTGGTTTGGATATATTCGAGGATGAACTTCAAAAACGTGGCAGCGCCTACTTTGGCGGCGATAAGCCTGGCATGTTGGATTACATGATTTGGCCTTGGTGTGAACGTTCGGAAATGTTGAAATGTTTACTGGGTAATAAATACGAAATGGATAAAGAGCGCTTTAATAATTTGGTAAGCAGAAAGCATTTTATATGTACTGTAGAAATACTTAACAGGGCTCATGTTTTTAGTTAAAATGGCGAGATTTAATGATTGAGGACGAAGCAGTTAAATGCTTCTATTTGGATGGCGAAACGCATGCCAAATTTATGAAGACACGTCGCGAAGGCAACCCAAACTACAATATGCTTGTGTAAGCTATATTTAAATACATATATATATATATATATACACACATGTAACTCGAATTATATAAAAGACAACGGCTTGCATAAAATTAACCCACACCATAAAATATTCAACAAATAAATATAAGAAATTCTAATTACGAGTTTTTACTTTCCTTTTTTTTTCGAAATAATATTTTTTACAGAAATCCCAGCAAACGCCAACGTACATGCTAAGAAAACAAAAAAAGTAAGAATACGAAAAAAAAACATGCCAAATAGTCCTATTTTTATCAGCCCAGCAGCATTTAACGTAATCTCGTTTAGATTTCAAATTTAACTGTTGTACACTTTATGTTTGACTTTGGACCCTATTCCTTTTTTTATATTTATATATATATATATATATATATATATGAATATATACATGAATATATATATATGTACATATACATATTATAATTATATGTACCGTTTTTTATAACATTTTACTAATATTTCATTTATAAATCTGAATAAAAAATATAATAAATCTTTTTCAAAAAAAACAATGACGAGTACGTACACCGCCTTAAACTATAAGAAAAAAGAAATTATAATTTTTATACTTTTGAGGAAAAGAAGACACACGCTTTTATTTACATTAAATTGTTTTTTTTTTTTTTTTTTTACCTTCTCTGATTAAAATCAATGTATGTAACTGAGTTAGCATATGTATTAAATAGAATTTGCTTACACGACATTTAAAATCCTAAGATATTTAAAGGAGGACGCACTTTTTATGAATTATTATTAATTATTATAAATATGTCAGTAGATTTGTTGCATATAGATGTTTAAGTCTAAAGATTATGGAGCTTTTGTTTTCTTACAAAAGAGGACAATAATTTTAAAATTCGTTAAACGATTTTCATATTTTTTGTTTGCTTTCTTCTGCAATTCCGTTTTTGATTAGACTTTTTTTAATTGTTCTGAAAGTAATCTTAACGATGTACGTCATCACATCAAGCAGGCGACAATGTAGAACGTAAATAATCTGTAAGTAAAAAAAGTCACACAAAAATCTTTACTTTATAAATAAATAACTAGCGTGGTGGTTAATAATGCGGAATTTTTCTTTGATATTTTATTCTCTAGATCAACTTTCAAAAGGAGAAAAGCCAAATGGACAACATTTACAAAAACTATTTAATTATTTTACTTCAAAGAATACGTTATTACAGTTGGCAAAGAAAAATGTACCTTGACTACATGTTTTTTTAAAGTAGATAACGCCCTGCTACTCTGGATGAATTGCGGACGCCATATGAAACTACTAACAATGAGAGAGTCCATAAATAAAGTGAAGAAGGAAACGCTAATACACTTTTTTAAACCAAACAAACACTAACATAAATACTGGTTTTCTCGGTCTGCAGCACAAACACTTCCTGGATTGGATAATAAGGGAAGCCTAGCAAAGAGATAGATTACTGTGAATGATATAATCCTTAATAGACAGCCTTTTCATGTTATGTGGAAGATACGTAAATTCGTACCTGGGGGCGAACATTACTTTAAATCTCTTTGCTTTTTCTCCGATTATAAAATTCATATTATTAACCACCACAACGAAAAAATGTCAAGTATTTACGCTACCATTAGAAGGTGGTGGCGACGACGATGAGCATAAGACAGAAGTACTTGACAGGTTTAAATTTGTATTCAAGATGCTGTTGCTGGCGTTACGCATTTGTGTTCGTTGTTGTTGGCGATTGCTACTCAGTTTCTTAAGGTTATTGTTCATCGTTGCGGTTGTTATTGTTGCTGCCGTTGTTGTTGTAGTTGTTGTTGTTGTTATCGCTGCACTTGAAGTAGATGACGAGTTACCGTTTATTCTGTAGAATAATGAAATTGTTTACTATATTTGGTTCCTATATTTTCTTATACGAGTAACTTACAGCTTTTGTTCTTTATCCTTTTTACTGTTAAATATGGCCAGTTCGATTTCTGTATGTTGGCAATTCATGTGACGGACCCATTCGGCTGCAGTTTCAAAGGGACTAAAATGAATTTTCTTTTTCGCTTTCATTACATTCTACGATAGGCAACAATATCGAGGAACTTACGTGTTGCATAAATCGCATTGCAAGCTGACATGGTCGACATTATTTTCTTGCTGCTAAACATTGTAAAGAAATTCAGTAACAAAAATATATTTGAACTAATATATAAATTTTTGGCTTTATACATCATCCTACCGATATTCTGCGACGCTTCTTTGGCACATAGGACTTTGTATCGCTATTGGATAGGGGCTGTTGACTGCTTGAGCCGACAAATCCCGAAGTGCAGGATGTGGCCGTGTGTGTATCCAAATGTCTCGTCAGGCTCGACTTGTCGTCGTACGTTTTATTGCATATGTCACATGTTAGATAGCGTTCATAATTATTGGAAATAGGTTGTGATTGTGGCGGCGGTGCCGGCGGCGGTGGTAAAAGAGACCGATTGTCCTCTTCGTTAGTGCTATGAGAGCAGGAATTGGAAGCCTCCGTTTTAATGGTATTCAATTTAAAATCTAAAGCTTTTTGCTGCAATAGAGATGATGTTACTTGATTGACATTGCTCGCATTAGATGTTGCCAACCAATCTGTGGGTTCTTGCTTGATGGCTACAAAGTTGCCTGCACTGCCTAGAGGTGATGTTGTGCGTGATGTATCCTTGGGATTTGGATAATTTTTATAATTTTCTGTTAAAGAGTAATCATGCAGATTTTCAGAACGTTCTGACGTTATGCTGGATCTTCGCAGTTCTTCTGTTATATATTCTCTATTGCTATCATCGCGTTCATGATAAGGTCTTGATATATGGTCTAAGTAATTTCCGGAACAATTCATTACCGATGGCTCATCACTTTGACTACGCTCCCGTCTTAGAAGCATGGGTTGCTGTTGTTGCGTTAGCTGATTTGGTACTGGAGCATTTTCTGTTGCTAAGGAGCAATTGCTACAACCAATTTCGTTGCATATGGAAGAACTTTCCTGTAATAAAGGTGCTGTTGCCATAGGTTCCGTAGGAAAACAACATTTGTCTTCAGGATCAATGGCAACTTCTTTGTTAACTGTAATACCACCAACTCCAGGTCCAATATTACCCGAAGGCTTTGCACCACCTGTTGAAGACGTTAACAAACCTAAAGGCTTTGGAGACTTGATGATAACTGGACTATCTTTAGGCATTACTGATGCACCTAAGCCACGCAAATGCTGTTGCTGTTGTTGTTCTACTAAATAGCGCACCGAAGTGGTGCCTCCATTTAAAGGTAATCTCGACTGGCCGTTGTTATATGGTGCACTACAATTAATGGATGATTGGTCTGAACGAGGCATACCTGATGAGCCCGTCGATGCATTGCGGCATAAGCCTCGGATCTTCAAAATTTCTCCTCCTCTCAATACTTCATTTAAAATATCATTGGAAACAGTGGCTTCGCCGACATACATATACTGTACTAAAATTTGTATAGCCCTGTGGCTCAACTCTGGTGGCAGCACAATATAAAACACACCATTATTAGCTATAGGCGAGGTTTCAAATATTGTGGAAAAAAACTAAAATTGCAATAGAATTATTAGTCAAAAAGGTTCGCACAGGATCGAACAGGATCGCACTTACTTGACTGCAAGAACTTAAGATAAATTTGTGGGCTGATATGCCCACCGTTGGTATGCTAGTATTATTATTAGATGATGATCCGTTGTTACTGGAATTGCTGGAACTGTATAAAACCACATCAGCATATTTTTCGTTTCTACGCAAAGTATATTGTAAATATCGTAATGGAAACAGCGAATATATCATAAATATTTACTTGTATAAAGTGGCTACTGAGGAATTTAAATATGAATGATGAGAATCCCATTTAAGATGATAGCTTTCAGCTGTCATTGTTCAAAACATTTATGTATTTTATTATCCTGCAACAAAATGGAAGATATAACAATGTATAAAATCACCTCTTCGATCTCAAATTTACTGCGATTGTATTAAAGTTGGCAATGCCTTTGTTTATATTCTCTTTTAGAACTAATTCGAAAGAAAGAAATACAAAAATTTTCGTTAAATCACTTCTTCCGCGTAACGTAGCCGCCATTTTTAAGTGTGGTGTTATTCTTGCCTTTTTAATTTAAATTGGGTCCAGTTCAAAAAAAAACATATAAATTTAAAAAGAAAAGGATATGAAGTTTGCTAAAAATTTTTCTGTCCAAAAATAACTGTTCTTAAAATAATGCTTTTTAAAAAATTGCTTTTAATTAATAATACACATCAGGACGTCTTAAATAGACCGGCATGTTATTAAACCCATCAAAAGCATATTCGACGCAATTCAATCGTATCCTCGTTGCAGGCGTTCCCCATTAAAAGTTATTTTAAGAAAATGTACAAAATTCGCCATCAGAAATCACTGAATAATCGGATGAGCCAATTTTCGATCAAAAATATAAAAGCGAAAATTTTAAATTTTTAAAGTTTCATGATGAAAATTGCTCCATGATAGTAAATTAATATAAAAGTTGACCAATTTCCAATTTTCTCACTAAATTATAAACATTTTTAGTGAAAGCAAACGCTTGCATGATTTATTTTAATATCTTAAGCAGTCTTTTAGGCAAATCTCAAAGTGAAAAATCTCGCAACTGTCAAATTCAAAATATGACCGCCATGTTTAATGTGACCTAAAATAATAATAAAGCAGACGTAGTAGCCGGGCAAGGTCGACCATTAAATATCCTACACCACATTGTCTAACACATCTCTTCTTTTTGTATGAAATTACTATTACGGGTCCATAATCGTCATTACATATTAGAACTTAGGCTTTTCTGCTTTACAAAGGTTCAGTTTTCGTAAAACTTCTTATTAGGGTAGTATCCAAAAGATAGGGCGAGAAGATCCAAATTTGGTATATTCAATTTTTTTATATTAAGTTACTATTATGATATAATTTTCGTCATGAAGCATTGAAAATTATACCTTCTTGCCATGTGAACATCAGTTTTCGATATATAAGACTGGGTTCAAAAATTTTCCCAGCCGGGCAAGGTTTCCATATCAATTTAGAATGTCGAAATACTACTACTTAGCCAATTTTGGCGACAAATTTTAAAAATTGTAATTTTTTTTTCTATATAAGAATTTTTCAGAATAAGGCGCAACATGAAGAGTGGCCGAAAAAGTGGACTGATCCGAACCATTTCCGATAGTGATCGTCCTTGGGTCCAAACACGTCACTGTACCAAATTTCATCAAAATATCTCAAAAATTGCGACAAACAAAAATTTAAACAAAAATTTAAATGGACAGACATAAAACGGACAGACAGACTTAGATCAATTCAGATTAGGATTCTGAATCGATCAATATAATAAGAAGCGGATCTATCTTAGGCTCTTCTGCGTGTTAGATACATCCGCATTAACTTAATATACCCTGTACCACAATTGGTGTAGGGTATAAAAAGATTAATTCTATCCGTAAATTCTTCATTTTATATCGTCGTGATAATCTGGCAGCTTGTTAAGTTTGTTTTTATATGCTAAAAATTTTCATGTGCCATTAGCGGAATTTCACAACGTTGTATGTAAAATCATTTGAGTGAAGGAAATAGTGTTTTTTTGCAATAAAATAATTCACGATGAGTAACGACTTCGACAGCAAATTAATAAATTTGATTAAAGCTAATCGAATTTTATATACGAAGGAATTACGCAGCAATCCTTATGCGGGAGAAAGAAAGAAGTTGGAACTATGGCGTCATATAGCAACTTCCCTGGGATGCGAAAGTACGTTTTTATATTTACCGGACAAGTGTTTTGTATAAAAAGTAACCGTTTTATGTTTAAAATTTGTACTTAGCCAAGTACTGCATATTAAGATGGAAATATCTGCAAGCAAAAAATCAACAACAGAAACAAAAACTCGGTAAACAGACCGGAGTAATGAGTTTTTTACAGAAATCCCATATATACAAAGTAAGGTAGGTTATCTAAATCGAGATCTGATAAATTGACGTGATAGTTTCAAAATTTCTAAACAAAAAGAAAGGAAGATCCCCTCAAAAACAATCAGCGGCAAATATTTCCTATGGACGCCGAACAACAAGTAATCGAAAGCATTTGTGACGATGATGAGTTTCAAGAAACTATGGATGAACAATCTATTAGTCAATCGAATTCTGCTCCTGTTATTAATAATCAGCATAATGGTACTTTGAAACGAATAGAAGCTTTGCTAGAGGGTCTTGGAATAGAAAATCGACAAAAAGCTGAAAACCATATTATCGCGTATCTCTGTAAATGCCAACTAAAAATCTTAAATAACGAAGAAATTAGTGATATATATATATAATGACGATTATAAGCGCATTAAGGATTTTTTTTTTTTTTTTTTGAAAAACTTCAAGCTTTCGTGATTAAGACAAACACCACTTGTTCACATAACGCGCACAGTATGCATGCAGTAATATAATGATTTGTTTACTTCCTGTTTTAATCGAATGTAGCAAAATTGTTATTGATTTTTTGAGTTTACTGCTGCGAGAAGTTTGAAGAAGTCGATAGATTGACTGGCTAGCGATGCGAATTTCAAGCGAGAGAAAAAAACAGAGACACGCACAACTTCGTCCTGAAGTGATTTGTATATATGCATGTGTTGCTCACACTTTAAACGCGCCACATAGAGTACCCATTCAAATCAAACGAACTTACTCAACTACATAAACAGCGACAGCACAAGTACGAGACATTAACACAAATTTATCGATTGATTTAAAAACAAAATCAATAATTGTTTGAAAAAAAGAAAACCACCAAATATAAATAACTATTAGCATAATATTGTAGATGCGATTTATCACTGAAACATGAAATATTTTGTAATGTACTTGTTGGATTTTTTATAAATTTAATTTTTTTCTTTTATATTGCGCCAGTTTGTGTTTTAAATGTTTAATTTCAAATCTTTTAAACTTTTTATTTATTTATTTTTTTTTGATTATACCAAGCCATTTATTACCTTTGAATTTTATGTATCACTGCAATTTCTCTTTTTACACCTTTTACAAAATATATTTATGATTAATATTTTTTTTTTTTTGTGGGGAATATTCTGTCTGTTATGTTTTCGTTGTAGTGTTTAGTTCGATAGTTTATGTGAAAATGTTTGAGAGTTAGAATTGTCTCGCTCCTTTGGGTTTGTTGTTTTAATACAAGAATAACAACAATTTCAAAATTTTCTCTCCCTCTATTAACTATGTTTATATACTCTCTCAAGTTGCTTTACAAATTCTATGTTTGCGCTCTTGCAACAAAACATTTTCTATTACCATTTTCTCTTTGTTTCTATTGCAATGTTATCTTTTTTCTGTTTAGAGATATTGTTTTTAACAGAATGCAATACGTTGGTGCTGCCATTTAACAGAATGCAATACGTCGTGGCCATCTGCAACTGTTGGCAAAATAAACAAACGACGGCGCTCTTTTGAATAGGGTAGAAGTATTATCAGGAGCAATTTGAATATATATATAATAAGAGAAAATTAGCAATCTCTTGAAACTAATTTAAAGTAGTAAAGAAAGAGGTCAATGAATCTCTCCGCTTGCTTTCAGTAGATTTTTTTACATTATATGTTACGATAAAAACTATTTCCGTTTCGGTCTATATTGTCAAGGCCTCTGATTGTATTATTAATTTATTTAAAAGTCATTCCAATAAGATAAAAGTGTGTGAGCAAAACACACTTCTCGAGAAACCGAGTTAGAAAGTAGAGGCATTTTAATTTATTAAAGCTCTTATTCTTTCCTATTAGTGAAAGAGGAGCACAAAACTAGAAATATGAACAGCTTTGAAAATGTCCAGAGGTTGATTTACCGTTCACAGTATCGAGCTATCGTACAACACCTTAGACAAAAACGATAGCATTTTAGGTTGATCGTTTTCGTATCAAGTTCGGCTTGCCATTCGTTGCATTTCCAACGGAATTTTTGTGATATCATTGATAATTATCTTATTCACTACTTACCGAGTATATTAACTTACATTAAAATACTTACTTCTATACCCACCACAAGCGTGTATAAGTAAATTTGCCAGATGGTTATAACGCCTATAGATTTGTAGATCCCGTAAAGTGTATATATACTTTAGCATCATAAATTGATTTAAATTAATTTCAGAGTCTTTCGTACGTTCGTCAAGATCGCAATTGTACCCTTGCAGCTTACGTCCAGGAGATCAATTTTGTTGTATAGTATACGTATGATATACGATATATATCGAGTACAAACTAGAACAAGATAGCTTATTAATGTTAGGCTGAAGGCAGATACAATATTTGTTCCAAGTGTATTTCATATTCACTAGGCAAACATTTCGTGCGTTCATTTTCTCTATCTGTTTGGCCTATTGAGAAATAAATGTTTAATAATAAATGAAAATGTGTATACACTGAGCTGACTATATTTTTACATTGATTTCTTGGACGTCTCAGTTTTATTTGATATAAAATATATTATGTTTTTTTTCATTACCCATACTGACTATATCTTATTAGTGACTTCCGCTTCGTCAACAAGCTCAGAAACTTCATCTTCTTTCGCATCGTTCTCAACTTTCGCTTGCTTTATTTTGCTTGCATTAGCTGCTTCAGTAATATCCTCGGCTTTTCTTTTCTTCAACTCTTTCGCGCCCTTATCAAATGCTTTTTTTAAAGCTGTTTCTTCTAAAATCGTTTGACCAGATGCAGATGTATCACATTTCATTAACTCTCTTAGCACCATTGTCGCATAGGCCGAAGAAGGCAAGCAAAAGTCTAGTAAAAGAGCACTGTGCTCAGCATCATTTGTTTCAGTAGTATTTATTTTCTTTGCTTGTTCTCTATCCTTTAAAATTTCCCAATCAGAAGCGATCAATGTCTCTTGGGGTGTTGAATAGCGACGGAATTCCCATGACATATCGGCTGGCTTTAGAAGCAATTTGCGATAAGCCCCAGGCATAGAATACGTTTTAACATTATGTTTTAAGCTTTGTGAACTAAGTCCGTACTTTTCTAAAAATTCCTCGTACCATGAATTGACAATATTATCAGGATAAGTGATATCATATCCGGGTAAAGGCAAAATAACATCGTAAATTGTATAATTTTCACTTTGTATATCACTTTCTGTCAGAGGCTTCACTTTACGTTTAAACAAGGATTCTTTTTCTACCACTGACGCGGAAGATTTCAGTTCTTCAGCAGAATTATCATCTTCTTCCAATTCTTCCATCCGAAGATTTTCTAATTCGTTATTAGGCTCATCTTTATTACGATAGACTAAATCACCGACTATCAATTGTAAGCCAAATTCCCTGATGCGCCTAGAGGCCATGGTGTTGAATACCAAGCTTTGAAAAGCGTGAGGATACAGAAGTAACATATTTCGTGGTAGCTACAATTGTTTAGACACATTTAATTTTTTTCGATATTGAGATTTCATTCATTTGTACCTTTCTTAGAGCTGACGAGTAATCATTTTCACCGTATTGTGCTAAACCATCCAATAGCTTTTTTTCTATAAGTTTATCATTGCGAAACATCGAGGAAGCGACTTTTGAATCACGATTTTTCCACCAGATTTCTCGTATAGACTTTAGGAAGGGCAAATCGTTCTCTCTCGGCTTTAAAATCAACTCGCAAGCCTTATAATAAAAGATTTTTAAAAATTTTGTAAATCTTCTGTTAAAATTTGCTAAATGGATTATGTTCATTACCAGTTTATAATCAGATTTCAATAAAGCCACGCCGACTTCAAATGTAGGTACAGATGCACAATTACCGAAACGTTGCAAGCCGAAATAGTTAATAAATCCTTTGTCTTTAATATTCTTCAAGGCATTTTCAATCATTGCTCGTTCGCCTATTAAATGCCTCAAAGCTATACGAAAACGATTGCCCTTTAAATCGCCCAACTTTAAAACTTGCTTACTGAATTCAAAGTTGCCGACTCTAACACCAGGCATATGCCGGACAGATCCCAAAATTTGCTTAGGAGAACGTTTTTTAATACAAAACTTTTGCGTGGTCTTAGCACGTTTATCTTTGGTGCCGGAGTAATTAACTTGTGACGGTTTCAAACTGAAATTTGAGCCATGTTTATTGATAATTACGTATAAAAATGCCATTAATTACGCACTTCAAACGGTTTGCCAGGCCGGTAGCTACCTCGCTAGTGTCCATATTTTCTTTGTATACCAAAAAGTGAACATAATCGCCAGAGAAAGACCAACTGTTACGTTCTTTAATGAAATTTGAAGATATACGTAATTCCATGTAATGTGGCTCATTGTCCTTACCTCCACCATTTTTAGATTCCGTAATTTTTATGAATTTCTTTGACGGGTCTTTTCCTTCTCGCTCTCCGGCAACTGTCGTGCTTATTAATTTAGATCCATACAATTTTTTAATAATTTGGTGAACATCGGTGCGTGTATCTTTATTAAAGTCGGTAGCATCAATGAAGATTTCGCAATCTTCGCCTTTATCACCTTTCGAAGATTTTTCATCAAATAAATGCTTAATTTTAACCCATATTTCATCCGTAATAACATCTTTCACCCTTGATCGCGCAGCATCCAATTCTTCCGGATTCAATTCTTAAAAGTAAAAGAATTAAGAAATAAAGATGCATTCCATTTCCAATTGGACTGGGTTCGTACCATCATGTTTTTTTTGCTGCGGCACCGTCGAGTCATTCAACTGTAGTACCTGGCCATTTAAATCGATTTCATTTACATGAAAGTCCGAATATCTAGATTTAAGAATACCCTGGAAACCTTCGCCCGGACTTACATATTCTGTTATGCCTACTTCGTTTTCTTTCAAATTGATTTTCAAGTCAAAATTTTGTCTAAAATAAAACTTGAAATATTTTAATTGAAAAACCCGATCATAGACAAATGTGACCTGTTGGATTGTTTAACAGCAGCTGCATTCTTGTTGTGCGGCTTTTTCAATTCCTTACCGGAGCCAAGCCGGGAGCTTTTATTTTTATTTTTTTGTGCACTTTTATTATTTTTTTTTTTCATTTTTTTACACTTTATAATTATTTTTATTTATTCAAGCGTACTACACGTGATTATTATTGCAGATCAATCGCCTAAACACACTTATATTAATTGCTGTCACTTTTTCTTGCGAGGGCAATAAAAGCCAGAAGTGATAGAATATATGGCGCAACATTTTTACAAGTTTGTGTGTATCGTTATAGGGTTACCCATACTTTTGTGTTTTTATTATTAACTTAATTATATGGCACCTTGGTAAATTCTTCGTTCCGTTTGTAACACTCAGAGATTCGATACTGTATGTATAGTTTTTGGTTTGTGTAAGATTTTGAACAGACTGACTCATATTCGTGTGCTCTGCTTAAACGGCCATGTAAAAATAGACAGCACCCACGCATACATTAAACTTTTGAAGGTCCTTAGGACCCTAAAACAATGCTGCATTATTTCTTTTTTCGAGTAAATACAATGGAAAGCGACATTACAGTGTCATTTGGTAAGAAAAAGAAGGAAAAAATAAAAAATGAAAAAGTCGACATATATATTAACAACAAATGTATAAAAAACTAAAAATTATTTTATTAATCTAATATTGATGTTTTATGCATATTCGAATCTAAGTAAGGCGGTACTATATAAGCGTTAGATAAAGTCCAAACCAAATATTTTATTGTGTAACGTTTTTATCAAATTTTAAGTAGAGTACATTCACAGCGTTGTAAAAAAAATGTGCCCATCTACAATCTTTACTCCTTTGACTCGCTCATCAGGCCGCCCTGCGTTATAATAGAAAAAAGTGTTGAAAAAAATATGGTGTGCGTGGTTTTCCTTGTTTGTTTACATAAACGCTAAGCAGGCGGAGCCGAAGAAAAAGTTGAGCAATTTTTTAAGCATGACATCCTCGAAGAGTTCGCTATGTGGTGCATTCGTTGCTTTCAACTCATTCAACTTCAAATTTCAAAGCTGATAGCCGAACAAAGATCGAACTTTATTTATTTACTTCGTAATCAAATTATTTTCAAATTTTATACTCTTGGCAATATTGGAATTGCAGCTTTCGAATGGCATACAACTACATATGTAAATTTTAAGTTGTCAAACCGTATGGAATTTAATTTGTGTGAAAAAAGGACAATAATCTTCGGATGTCACAGGTTTGACGGCATTAGAGATTCCTTCAGCTTCTTCAGATTGTATAACTGTCTCCTCGATCTCTTTGCAGCAAAACATGTACGTCATCTCGGGGAACTTACGTGTTTTATTAGAAAGACGAATTTATCTTTTTAAAAAAAAAAAAAAAAAGAATGGATAAATTTTTCTTTTTTCTCGTTCATTTATCTTATATTACTATTATTGCGCTTTTTCTATTCCAGTCAAAGTTTGCAACACTGTTTTATCTTCAACACTCAACCAGTGCAATTACACATATACAATTATATCTAACTTTCCGGCCTCAATCATTACGGCCGCTTTTGTTTTTGTCGTGTTTTTTTTTATATTTGTCTGACTAAATTCACGATATTTTACTATCTGGACATATAAGCTACAAATCTATTGGCTTTGTCCATCTCCATCGAACAAACAAAAAAAAAAAAAGGACAATAGCCTAAGAAAGAAACCCAAATAGTGTCATTGCCCCAAACCCACACTGATTTCAAAAAGAAAAAAAATCAATGAATTCCATATAATCATTGAAGTCATATAAATTAGGTGCCACATATCTTATTTAGCTCGAAAATAAACAGTGATTTGAGAGAAATTAAAATAATAATGGTTTATATACATTTTCCATCTAATCTAACTGAGGAAGAGCATATGCTGCAAGCCAAATATCAAAAATTAAAGAAAAAGGTAAAATTTCAAGTTTTGTATATAACATTTCGCCCAAAAGGATTATACTTAATGTTACAGAAGAAGGCGTTACAGTTGATGAAAGCACCAAAACAAGAGCCTGAGAAACCGACACTTAAGAGGCCAACTGACGCTCGTGATGCTCGGGAAGTCGCACGTAAATTGATTAAAAGTGGTGCTATACCGGCTATACAAAAGCAGCAAACCAAACAAGATCAGACATCTTTCAAAAGACCTAAAGGTCAGGAACGGAAACGCCCTGTTCCGGAATCGACAGTAGCTGCTTATCAACCTTTTTCTTCCACGCAAAATGATGTAGCGCAGGAGACTATTATTAGTGAGATTATCAAAGAAGAGCCCCGTGTACAGAACCTGTACCAACACTTCGCCACTGAGCGTGATCGCGAGGAAAGAGGGCTTAACGATAAAGGCTCTTTGGATCCGACTCAATCTGATAAGCCCAGAGCTGGTAACACAATTTTTGTATCGGGTAACAAAGTTAGCGAAGACTTTCTCAAGAAGACTTTTAATGATTTCGGTACTATCGTTAATGTATCTATGGAAATTGAAAAGGGGTAAATATTGAGGACAAGTGAAAAATTTTTCGTGTTATTAATATTTAAACATATATGATTCTCAGACGTGGTTTTGTAACGTTTGCTAAACCTGAATCAGCCGATCGAGCTATTGCTGAAATGCATAGTAAGAATGTAAACGGCATAAATTTACAGGTACAACTGGCTCGCCGTCAACCACAAATAGAACCTATCAACGATGCCTCATCTTCAGCCGTTTGGTCCTCAATAGGTAAATGCACGAACGCATACCCTACAAAAAAAGGTAAAATTGTATTTATATGGTTTTTTTTTCTTGCAGCTGCTAGTAAATCTCAAAAAGGTAGCCATAAAGATCGACGCGAGATGGTACAATATGACGAAGACTTTTTTTTTGTTAATTGATATGGATTTCAACCTTTCAGAAGATCATGAACTTCATATAAACTGATATATAAGTATAACTTACGAGATGATTTTATATTGATTGTTCAAGTTCAGACCATTTTTTTGATATGGAGCAAGTATGGAATAGGCCAAAGATATATGGCTTTTGCAGTGTTTAATTTATCAGAATGTTTACTGAAATCGTTACTAACTTATGGGCATTAAAATCTAACTTAAAATTAAATTTTTGTACCTGCCCAGAAGGAGTTATATTAGTTTTGTGAAAAGTTTGGAACACCCAGAAGAGAAATTCAGAGAGTAAAATGTGTTATCTATATTCTTGATAAACATCATAGTCTAAATCGATGTAAGCATGTTCGCCCCTGGTAAGCGTTTTCCTGGTCAAAATAATGTGGCTACCGGTTTCAATTTTGGCAGAAACGTTGAAAGTGCTTGCACGTAGGTTGGCATTGAAAACAGACAAAATCGCTCACCATGTAGCTGAGAACACCTCCCTTTTCAAAACCAAAATAAAAATTTGTTTTTTTCTCATTACTACCATAGATGCAACGACAGAACTTCCACGCATATTCTATGTGTAGTCCTGTGCAAAAATAAAAGCAACCGGCTACACCCACTCACGGTAAGAAAGTTACATTCGGTTGTGACTGAATCTTTTTTGCCCACCGCCGTAATCGCGAAAAAAAGAACAAAATCTTTATACTGATGTCATATTGGTTTGGGCGCAACTGATTTTTTGTATTTTCAAAATAAAAGTGAAAATTTGTATAGTGTGTGTGTTACACTTTATGAGTAATAAACAAACACAACGGAAAACAAAAGTGCTCACAGTTTTTGTCACATAGGTGTGTGGGCGTGATGTAGCCGTGTTCTTTGAAAAGTTTGAGTACTTTTCAAATTCTCTTGCAAGTTTGTCAGCGATATCTCCATTTTTCCGAAAGCAAGATGCTATTGCTGAGGCGGACAGATAGTGTATCCCAAATTTGGAACCGGTCGACAATTTATATACTTTATGGGGTTTTTGAAACTTGCTTCTGTGCATTATAAAGGTTTTGCAAAAAATATGAAATTATGATACCCTATAAAATTAAGTAGGCGTGGCCGCTTTTTTACATTTTTGCGTAGCATCGCCTAAAGAATATACGTTCAAGTGTTTGTAGATATATCTGCCGTAGCTTATGAGTAATAAGCAAAACGCCAATTTTTTATTCCTTTTGAAAAACAATGTGTCCTCGGAGTATGCGGTGCTGTGGGCGTGCCCTTCGACCGATTTGAACCATTTTTAATACCAACCTGCGTGCAAGAATTTCCAATGCTTTTCCCAAAATTGAAATTGAAATAGATAGCTTTATTAATTGCGACAGCAGCACATACCATACAGACGGACAGACAGGGGTAAATCGATTCAGAATTTGATGTTAACCAGGAGTATACATACGTTATAGGGTCTCGGAAGCTTCATTTTTGGTGTTACAAACATTATGACAAAATAAGTATTCCTCATCTCCTTCGGAGGTGGGTGCGAAAATAAGAAATACAAATACCTTAAAATAAATATAAACAATATTAAATTAAATATCGAACCGTAGTAAACAACGTTATAGTTATTGTTGCTTGCGTAAATAATGGCAATAATATTGCTTCCCGGCTATATGGTTGTTGTTCACTTTAATATATAGTGTTTGATAGAATCAACCACCTCCAGGAGAAGAAAAGTAAGTTCATTATTCAGAATAATTATAGAAACCGAATAGGTTGTGTTGGCTAGAGTGTTCTAACGACGAGGACCTTGTCGCTGGAGTAATACCTTGAATTACGAATGCTAGTGCAATATTTATAGCTTAGAACCGCCGCTAGTGATATTTCTAAGTTTTTCCGACATAGAAACTGCTACCGTTCGTCCACTTAAAGTTGAACAGACGTACAGTCGTAACCCAGCTACAGATGAAAAATATTACGTTGACAATCAAAGCTAAATAAGTTATATCACGAAATCGCTTTCAACCCTTATCAAATTGAGAAAAAACTTCAAGAGACGAAAGGTTTTTTTATAATAAGTTTTTTGTTTTTTTTTTTTATTAATTTTTGCTACTAGTCTGCAATACCCACATCACAAAGTTGGAAGACCAAGTTCAAATATCCTTTCTTAGCCAGAGCGAGAGCTGTACGTTTCACACGTTACGTGTTGGAAAATGACAAAAAAAACGTCACGAAACTTGAAAATTGTATTTTCGAACTAATAATTAATATCAAAGTGTCCGTTGCCAAACATTTAATTTTATGGTTGAAGTACTGACTGATTTCGAACTGCTTCCTTGAGCCTCATAGCTATCCCACTTTGATCGCAATAATTGTATAGTAACACATTTTTGCTTGGAAAGACCTTAAATGAAAACTTTTTAAAGACATCCGTTAGTGCCTCAAAGAAATGGGAAAACATTGTCTAGCATAGTTCATTATACCCGTCCGCGCTTTTTCGTAGTGTTTGGGGAAAAGTTGAAAAAAAGCCTACATTGTGTTGCGTGTGACTTTAGCGGGAAACTTGGTGATTAGTCAATTTAATTGTGATGGGCGGTACGATATACGTGAATTAGTTTAGTCTGGAAATGCGGAGAACCTGAGTTGAACTGAGTCATTGCTGGGTAAGAGTGGGCTCCGTAATTGACAATTCAACCAGAACAACACGAATTAAAAATGTACAAATCGTAATCTTAAGATTATTCATTTGGTTATATGTGTAGTTAAGCGAAACTGTTCGCTTAATTTGGAGGAACATTCCGCCCTTCCCTCACTCTACCCTTTATTATTAAAACAGAAGATTGCATTTTTGTTTTTGTTTTTTTTTTTCTAAATTTTAAATTTATTAAAAATGACTTGTATGTGTGTGCTTGATATTGTCCTTAACACTTTGCAATAAAAAACGGAATACTAATATTGAATAACTAAAAGGAGCTTTTTATGGTTTGATTAGGTAACAAATAACATGAACCATTTATATCCGGAACGAAAAAGAAGTAACAAAACGCAAAAGTTACGTAGAAAAAATGAAAGAAAGAAACTAAATAAAAATTCTCAAATTATGCTGAATATGTGTATGTATGTACGTATCTCAATCATTAAATTTCTATCCTTAATTACTAAACGTATTGTTTTGTAACGGCGGCAGACGTAGAGATATGTGTTAATAAGTATGTATGCACTTATAAAAGTTGATATAGGAAGGCAGGAGACAATCTTTAATTTTCTCGTAGGAAAAAGGTATTAAATTTTGACGGTCTCTTTTCTTCTTATTATCGTTCTTCCATTTACTTCCATTAATAAGTGCATCTAGAGTAAAATGTTAACTCGTAATATATAATCAATAAAAATTCGTGATTTATTCGTTGAAAGGCCACTGTGTACTCGTATTGTAGTTGTGTATGTTGATTTGAGGTTTCGAGCGCAAATGCAATTATGAATAAAGTAATTTTGTGTTTTTTTTTTTTGAATTTGTAGACCGCTCAATTTGTTCCCCAAGTTAATTCCGAGTCATACCTATGCTTCTTAAATAATTTATGATTGTCGTCCTTCGTGTCCTGGTGGATTAAAATAGTCCCAGTGATGTGTGTGTATATTACGGCCAGTAACTAAAAATATTATTATGGCAAATGTTATAACTATGAATAGGACAACCAGGGCTGGCACTTGTTTATTTCTGGCGTCGGTGGGTTGTTGTTGTTCTTCAAGTTGTCCCTCTTCATTTGCCGCCGGATTTCTAAGGTAATCGGTTAATTGATTAATGATTTTGGCAAGCGAAAGACTGCAAAGGGCTATGAATTTACGGCCGGCTTTTGCAACACTTTCATCATCATGGCCATCTGAAAAATCGTGTGCGCTACGCGTACGTCGTCTTGGCTTCTGTTTAGCTAACTCATTCTCGTCTTTTTCAGCAATTAGATCTTCTTCAACTTCGGATTCCGAAACTGATCGTCTATGCTGATAACGATGGCGATCACGGTGATAATGTGGCCTAGGCATTTCAAATGATTCTGCCACACCTGGACTGCTTCCAGGCCGATGGAGATTGTAGAAAGCCAGTGGTGCCAAAGAGTGCAAATATTCAGCAGAAGGAAAAATGGGGGGCACTGCTGTTTGTTGCAAAGCTGACGGCTCAACTAATGGTTCCGTTTGAGTGCCTTCATCAGCATTTTGAATACTTTCTTTAATTTCTTTTGTTATTTCAGTACTTTTACTAACAGTACTAATTTCTAAATCTCTTAGGCGCGGTGGTTTGGGTGGTGGAAGAGTTTCGCGTAATGGGCTGGATGATTTTTCGCAGCTGCCTTCTAAATTTGCTTTTGCTTCGGCAGAATGCAATTGATTTTGCTCAGTTTTACGCACTCGTTCAACAATATCTTCAATAAAACCCGGCGGTAATTCTATATTCTTAACAATCAAATTTCCCGATTTGCATTCTAGTTCATCTGAGGTAATTTGGGTGCCGTGTAGTTGAGAAACCATTATTTGGCCTGCTTGAAGAGCATTAACTCTTAACCGTTCGACTTCTAAATCTTTCACTCTACACGGTATATCGAGCATAGATTCTCTTTCTCTATTGATTAAAGACTGCGACGGAGACAATTCCCGGTTATCTACGCGTTGAAGAGCAGTTGTTTCTTCAAGCGATAGTTGCTCAGTTACATTCGACTTACGTCGAGGTGGTGGTTGAGGAGCCATTTCTGCTAACGTGATTTCGTCACCTGAACTTTCCACTGGCCTTAGTTCACTCAAGGTTGTCGTAGACCTGAGGTCCCCTTTACTGTCCATTTTAGACTCCTCGTCGGAGCGTAAGGGCTCTGAATCGCTTAGTTCCCATGTTTCTTTAATGGTCGTTAGGTGCGTATCTTCGGCAGAAGGTATTTCATCAGTATCACTTATTTCCTTTACTTGTTCTCTAGAGGGTGTAGGTGAAAGTTCCTGAGCCATTGCAGTTTCCATTAATTGTCGGCCTATTTCATCCAATTCGTCACGATATCTTTGTAAAGTGCGTTCAACTTCTTCATCTGTTTGCTGCGTCTCCTGATCTGACGCTTGAATTCCCAAGACATCATCCAATTCCGCGGAACTTGGAGCATACGAAGCTTCACTCACCGTCAAATGCAATTCATCCTTGGTTTCAGAAACACTGCGTTGTGAACTGTCGGTTAATAAACCATCTTGTCGCAACTGTTCCTCCTCTAACTCCAACTCATCTATAGGTCGAACGACTAATGAAGCTTGCACCATTGTTTCATTATCCTCTTGTTGCACGGGTGTTGACAATTGACGCTCAACGACGATAGCCGATGGAGTTTGCGGTCGGCTATGTGACTTTGACCTGTCTGCCACGGAAGAAGCTCTTGAACGCTCCGATAGACTTCGTTGGTTCGCGTCTCTGAAACGCTGCAACCCTTTTGATAATTGTTCGCTATCAATTACTTGATGTTGCACTTCAGGTTCATCACCAATCTCGTCTCGCAATACTTCTTCTAAAGTTTTCGTACGAATGCGAGGTTCAATGATTTTCATGTCGTCTGTGATTTCAAATTCTTCACATACGAAATCATCTGGCAATGGATCGGTTTGCGTTGATGCCTCTACTTCTTCGGTATAGTGAATAATTTCGTCATCTCGCGATTCTTGACCACTGGTTTCAAATTGCTCGTCGCCGTTAATTTGAAAATCGGTAATTAACTCTGACTCTCTGTTCTCCGATCTTTGTCGTTTTTCCCTAGGTGGGCGTGGAGGCGGCGGTAACGGACGATACTTCATCTTATTAATTACTTCGCCTGAATGCAAATTTCGTGGTGAATCAGGGCGGATAGACTCTCCAGGTTCTTCGTAGTCATCTTCGTAGCTAATAAGGAAGAATCAAGCCGTAATAGAAGCGATTACATTTATTGTCGGTCTGTTTAATTATTTAATTTAACCCAACAAAAGCAAAACAAATTCAACGAATCAAATAAAGCGGTAATGCAAATTTGTGTATGCATATGTATTTATTGTGTATTATATAAGAAACAAAAAGGGAGTCTATACAGCCATACATGTTTGAGACTACAAATCGATTTCGTAAAGTTCAATTCAATGAAGTCAGTATGACCCTTATAATCTAATAATACGCTTATAAAAGACACTTAAAGACGCGCATACTTTACGAAATCGGATGTAGAATCTGATTGAATGACCGTCTGACAGATTGCTGTGTAAATTTATGTTAAATGCATAATGTAAAGAATGTCATGTAAGCGACAACTAAAAAATATATAAGAAATATATCCAATAACAACAACAATAACGAAACAAGGACAGCATTAGCTTATCAATATGTGTAACATGAGCATGTAAAGAAACTCTGGGCGCATTTCTTACTTTGGTTGAGCGTCAAGGCTGTGCGCTGATTTACGAACAGTTACTGTTTGGAAGTTAGTAGCAGGGGTGTACGCTTTAGGCGGTGGCGGTCTTTGCGGCGGGGATGTGCTTCTTTTCGTGCGCATATTTGGCATGGTAGCAAATCGTTCTCCTGGCAGGCGAGCGAACTTCTTTCTTCTAGTTGGCGGCGTAGGCTTTGGCACTTGATCCTTTCGTACAACTGCGTAGCTACATAAAAACATTGAAATTGCTATGAAAAAAATGCTTTAATGGGTAGGTTTGATTTTACCCATCGTTTTCATTCATATCAATCAAATATCTATCCCGTTCGTTAGGTGTGTATTGGGTTTGCTCCAACGAAATTGCTCCCCGGGAAGTGCGATCGTCATAATTTGAATAATTTGAAATGGATTTACGTATTGTCGAAGCAGAATCGAAGTACTTCTCTGGTGTTGCAAGCGGAATATGGTGGTACTCGTGTTCAGTGCGATAAACAATTACCTAGAATTAAAATGTAAACTGAGTTATTTGCCCTGGCAACTTATCCACAATATCTACATCTTCAGGCTGCTGCAAAAAACTATTTGACACCGAGCGTCCGCTGAAACCATTTATATATGAATCTTTCTCTAATGATATTTCTCGACGTCGTTTTTGGCGTTTCGGAGGCTGCGGCTTAACTGAGCTGTCAACTGCATCGCCCATTGGCACCGTCAGTGGAATATTTTCTTTTTCGGACATGTTGAGATCGTTCAATATTTCATCGCGTTCCTTATACGACAGAGAAGGGGGTCGTAGGTATTCTTCATCGTTATCAAAATATGGCAATTGGTTGCTTTGTTCATCATCAATGAAAGCCTCTTGGCTTTCTAACGAGTACTTACTACGTCCTTTAAATTTGCGCGTTGGTGGTTTCGGTGCTACGAAAAAATCGCTACCATTCTGAGACAGTGACATATTGTCCTCGTAATCGTCGCGTGGAGTATGGAAAGCTTGTGATACATTTCCTGGTGCATAACTTTGATGAAGTCTGCGTGGCTTGGGAGGTGGAACTTCGTAGTCTCCATAGCTAGAAGGCTCTCCCACGCACTCCAACGAATTGACCGGCATGTCGTACCCTTCTCGGATGGCATTGCTAATGTACTGACGTATTTCAATGTTATCCTCCGAAACGCCACGCTTACGCAAAAAGAATTCGTCTTCGTCGATCTCTTCTAGAACAAGCTTTTTACCAGAGCTAGCAGTGGACTGTGTTTCTTGTGTGACAGTATCCTCTGGTTGGTATTTGAGGAAACTAGCTTCGGCTTCTATTTCTGCTTTGCGTAACAATGTATTTTTTTCGATGTCTTTGTCTGTCCAACCAATGGCCTCTTTACTGTCGTCTGATCTTAAATCGGAATCTTGATGAACAATAGGACGTCGTTTAAATTCTCCCGAACGAAGATTGGAAATTTCGTGAATAGCGCGATTCTCTTCGTCGAAGTCAGCGAATTGCTTATTGTCGGTAACACCACCTAGAATGCCAAGAGTTGGTTCTTCACTGGCCGTGTCTTCATTTTCGTCTCGACGACGTTCGAGGGAGGACTCTCGATCAAAGCTCTCTAGTTCGCTGCCGTAGCGCCTGTAGCGTGAACCTTCACTGTCGTTGTAGCTGACATCTGAAAATTTGTCCGCCCAACGTGATCGGACAGGTCCCGGGCCTCTGTCGCCTTGGGGTGAACTAGATGATTCAATCGATGGCTGCGTTTCAGTGCTGGGTACCACACTGGTCGCTTCAGTTGCAGTTGCAGTACCCACTGATGATTCAATTTCAGTTGGTTTTTTCTTTTTTCGTAATGCTCTCGGATATGTACCAAAGTTAGAAAAGTTGAAAAGTTTTTTTTGATGTGCTATAGGCTCATTTTTATGAGCTACTTCCTGACTTTCATCAACCATGTTTTCTTCGGGCAAAGCACCTTCACTTTCATTTTCCTTCAAAGATTTGCTTCTCTTTAATTTCATAGTGGATATTTTCTCCGGCAATTTAAACTTGCTCATATCCGGCTTGCTGAACTTTGTAAACTCTGGACGTTTGAAATCTTTAAACTTTGAAATATCTGGTCGTTTGATATCCGGCATTCTCATTTTGGAAAATTCGGGAGCCTTAAATCGCTTACGATCCTTCGCTTTCGGACTACCGGAGGGTGCTTTCTTTACTGTTGGGCGTAGTTTAGTTCGAAGCTTACCTGCCTGATTCTTAAGCCCTGCTTGCATTTTTCGGGTACGATCTTGCGCTGACGCCATAAAGCTTTTCTTCTCGAGTTTCAGAGGTTTGTCAAGAACTTGGTCCGTTACTTCGGAAGTATCAACTTCAATGTCCATATGGGGTGTTGGTGCTGCAGTCTTAAAAAAGTGTTCTTCCATTTCCTTTTGAACATCTTCGGCCTGTTTCATTGCTTCCATCGTCATTTGTTGAGCTTGCTCGCCAGACGCTTGTGCATCGATGGCTTTATCGAAAGTATTTTCATCTTTAGACGGCTCACCTATGGGTTCATACTCGTGATCGCTGTAATGAAAATAAAAACAATTACTTTCAGAACTAAACCAGGTTGGGAAATTAGTAAACATGTTCAAGCAAACATTTATGTTGTGTATGATTGTTGATGGCGATCGAAACTTCTTACCGCGAAAGATAAGTTCGTTCAAGATAATCCTTTTCAGTTTGCGATTGCGCCAAATTTAAATTTTCAAACTCAGACAAGCGTGACTTTCTGTCCTCAAAATTGAAACTGACGGTTTTTGTCATACGTGTTTCTGGTAGATTGTCGGTGGAGCCATTTATGCGCGCTCTATCCTGAGATTGAGTGCGACCTTGGAGAAATTTACCTGTAGAAACTCTTGTAGGCTGCTCAGACGGGGAACGTAGAGAGCGAGCAGGCCTGAATCTATCGGGAGAACTGCTTTGCGCAAAACTCTCGTGACTTCCAACCAAGATAGGAGCTGAAAACAACGGTTTTCCGCCCGTCTCGGAATGAGCATGTATAGAGGGTTCTTTGCTCGAACTTCGAAATTCCATCTCACTGCCGCGATTTGATATTTCCACCTCACTTGCATACATTGACCTGTTGCCAGCTAAGAAAGTCGAACTTTCGCTATTTCGGGGTATCACAATAGGTGTAAATGCTTCTTTGATATCGGTTGATGAAGGCTCAATGTCCAGGTCTTCTTTACTACAAAACGATCTAGGCATTGAAGGAGTTTGATGCGGTTGTGCTGGCGGTGCTGTTTGTGAAGGTTGAATAGATTTTTTCGGTTTTATCATGTACTGATCCATTTCTTCAACTTTTAATGAGAAGGTTTCAACCACCTTAACGGCCATTGCTTCCTTTTCAGGTTTGCTTTTAATTATAGCCGTTGAACCAGTTAGGACTTCTAAATGTGTAGGTTGATCTTTAGAGAAAACTGTTGTCATTCTAGACGGTGATCTTTCGCGTTTAATCGCACTTGGAATATCCTGTTGTTTTTCAGTATCCGAAGTTTTTGAGGAAAACATGGACATAAATCTGGATGCATAAGATGGTTTTGAATTCCCATTTTCTGCGTCATTGACAATATCCTCACTGTTCGGCGTCATTTCTTGATGAGTCATGGTATCTTGTGCTGCTTTTTTATTGAAGGCTGCTGTAGAACCCTTACGTTCTGGGGAATGCGCTCTTTTAAGATTGGTTCCGTTTTGAGCATTACTAAACGTTGTGGTACACTGTTCGGGTGATTGTAAGGTATCGTTTTTCATTTCACTGTCAGGTGATTTCACATAATTTGGAGCTATTTCTACATCCTCTTGTAAGAGTTCTTCAACATTCACTTGCGATATAGAGGTTACAATATCAATTTTCGTATCTTCGTTAATATTAAGAGGAGTTTTCGATGTTTCAGTCTCTAAAGAAGGAATTTGTTTTTCTATTTTAATGATGTCTTCAACGCTCATTACCTTATGTCCCCTGTCCCTTGATTCGAATTCATTAAAAGTTTGCAATAGAGGATCAATGGGTTGACTTATCAATTTTTGGGGTAATTCGCTAATTTGGTTAGATAAAATCGGCTCATCCTCGTATTGAGAAATGTCAATTGGACGATTTTGCGGTGGAATAGTTGAAGGAGGAGGTGAATAGTTTACAAACACATTCTCTTTGTTGTCGTCGGGACGCATATAATCTGGTGACATTGGCCGTTTTGCAATGCGGTAATCACTATGCGGTGATATTGAAGGAGAACGTATTTGACTGCGGCTTCTCGAAATATCTGCCGACCTGTCCGGAGGAATAGCTTGAGCAAGATTTATTTGTGGAGACATATGGAATATATCTATGTTTGAAGATCTTCGGCTGGCGCTCACAGATCGTTGCTCTGTCGGTAATCTTATTGGGGAGCCGATATTTAAGTCAGCTACGAATAAGTCTGCTTTGGAAGGTGAACGTGAAATACGTCTTATGGATATACCACTATGTACCGAAATTGTTTCTGGGTCGCGGGCGTAACCACCGCTCGCATTAGACATTCTATCCAGTGACGTAAAGCGTTGCCTACGCATTCCGTACATCTGAGGTTCATCAGCGTCGGATATGCTGCGTACCACTAAACCTCTAGATCTCACAGTTTCTTCTAATTCAGGATGTTTATCCAAAAATGTTACATCTACGGAAGTTTGATCCCATGACCTATGTTTTCCTACACTACGTGTCGATAAACGATCTGGTTCAGGTTGTGTAATTCGATCACCGGCCATAAGACCCGATCTTAAAATATTACGTTCGGTTAGTGCTGGTTGTAACTGAGATGATGAAAATTGACTTTGTCCAACATTTTGATCGATAATCTCTTGACAGCCTGGCTCATGACGGAATTCTAACTTCGATGACGGTCGAGAATCAACTGGATTAATGCGTTCCGGAAGTAAGGAGTCGCTTTGAAAATACTGGCAAGCGCATCGTACATCGAGTGATACACCACTGGCGCTCTCATTACGTGACACAAAATGTTTCTTCTCAAGTGGCAAAGCGCCCACCGACGCCGATCTTCTGGCACTCATAATGCAATAATGTCATAAACTCTTGAAAGTCTGCGACCGTCCATAAAAGAGTTCAGAAAATATATGTATATGTGATGTTTAGCAAACACAAAGCAAATACTACACTGCTACGCTGCACGTGTGTGCTAGTGTTTATTATTTGCAATTTCGATGTTGACTTTCTTTGCTTGTCGAACGCATACCCGTTCACATTTATGTGTATGTCTCTTTTGAGGCTATTTTTATCATTTGCTCTGCTCCGAGGGTGAACATTAGATTTATTTTTATTAATTATTGTTTCCTTCTTCACGAAAATCTCTATTACTTAACATATTCAACTGTTGAATGGGATGCGAATTATTTTACATGCACAAGTACGCACACATGTACACGGATGGGTACATTAGCTTTTTTCACAAATCTATAAACGGATCTTTTTCTAAATTCCGGATTAAATTCCTTGAATATTCGATAACTTTATGGCACAAAGGCAGTAAAGCTTTAAAAAGCTTGCAGACTGCATTTCCTTTCCGTCTTAACTGGTAAAGATTTCAGCCAGGACTGAAAACGAAAGGTTTTCTATGCCACTTATAGTGTTTTTGATAATATATATTTAGCAAAATGAATTTTCCGTCGCCGCGCGTTTATTCGTTGTCGGTGTCGTTTCTCGTTTAATAAATGAATGCTCAGATGGATCTGACAGCGACATCGTATGCAAATAACTGTATTTAGAAGTCCACATACACAGTCAAGTTTACGTTTAGCTACCTTGGCTGTAAATCGGTATTTATGCCAAACGTCCCATGCATTTGTGACTGTGTGTGCATTTGCGTCGCAATGAATTAAACAACCAATGAGGCGGGCATCTATTCGCAACACTTGGTGCCCGTATATAATACAAAGTTAATAAACTGCTGTTACTAATATATGCTATGTAGAAAATTTGTTGGTTGTATGCTATGTTTTTACCCCGCCCGCCCGCCCCCCCATAAATTATCGAGGAACATGCAAATCATCCTAACCGTCTGACCATAATTTAAAGCAATTCGAATTCTTACCTCATTCGGGGATTTAGAGATTTCTCATAACAATCGCAATATCGGATGAGAACCTATTAGCTGGGGAAGTGTTACAATATCTACACAATAAGTTTAGATGTAAAATGCTCATGGAATGTATCACGGATTAGTTTTCGTCGCTCATGCCGATTCTGATGCAGTGTTAGTAACAATTTCAATCGCGCCTTGATGTATGTGTATATTCTAAAATGTTGTTCCAAGTGTCGCCATTGATTGACAGTAAGTAGATTAGAGTGTTTTTATGGTTTTTGAGTGATCTTTTATGTGTTAAAAAGCATTGAAAATATTATACTTACTTAATGGCGGCAGCTTTACGTTTGTTAGCTTCTTTGGTAGCTTCTAAGTGTCCAGGTGATAATTCGATATCTTCACGGTGCGGCTCTGCCTCATCTTCAACATAGGAAAATGTCACTTTTTTCTCGGAAGGTGCTGGCGAAGCTTCCTTTCTAATAGCAGGAGGTTTCAACTCCATAGTTTGGTCGATTAAAACCTGCTGTTGCTGTAAACTGTGCTGGTCATCTTCTGGTTGATCACTTTCTTCTTCTAGGACAGGTTGCAATTGTTTTTTGTTTCGATCTTCGTCAGAAGAGGTGGAATCAATTGACGATATTGGCGCCAAAAGATTGGTACTTGACTTCGCACCGTCGGTCCCTTGCTGATCTGCTAAAATTATTTGATCTTCTTCACTACTGCCCATGCGATCGAGTGGTATAATGTTTGTAGTGGTAGATACCTCTTTCAAAGCACTGTTGTCCTGACTAACCAGTGATAATTTTAAAGCTTCAACGGAAGTGGCATCTAAGATAAGATTAAATTCTTGTGCAGGCATATCCGGTTGATCGATTTCTTCATAGACATGCTCCCTACGTAATCGAGGGGCTTTTTTAGGGGGTGCAGCGCCAGACGTCGCCGTTTCATCCTTCTCTGCTATAAAATTTGTTATTTCAATGATTTCTTCCGGTTTCACTAGACTACTACTATTTAGAGTTTTAATTTTGTTAAGGTCTCCATTACCGATTTCGTTGTCCTCTCGCCCGTCGTCCTTACGTTTGCGGCTAGGGGACTCATCGAGCTCGACAATTTCTAAAATATCATCTGAATCTTGCTTCTCAATAAAATGTGGTATGTCACTGCGTTGTGATTTCGGAGAGTTTTTAAGTTTCAAAATTTTTGTTTCTTCGTTAAGTACAATTTTTTCGTCTTTACCTAAAGCGATTCGTTTTATATGAAGGCGTTTTTTCTGACGGTCTGCCATATTTTTCAGCTTCTTCATTATTGGGAAACAACGATTGGCCTTTACAGCCTCATAAATTGATGCCGTACCAGTCGGTTGCGTTGGTTGCGTCGCTGCTACTTGTTCGAGACTATGCTGACGACTTGTCTCCGAAAATGTGTCAGGTAATGATTGAGCGTCTTCGTTTGGCCGAAGACCGTAACGCCGTCGTCTAAATAAGCGGCGCACTTTACTTAAACGATTCGATTTTTTCGGTTTTCCAGTCGCTAAAACGGAATCAGAAATGCAGGAAAAACTCTCGCTATGTAGACTGTGATTCTCTAAATCCTCTGGCAATTGTGTCGATAGATGTTGCTCGGAATGGTGTTCATCTTCCTCTTCTTCAGATAGTTCTTGTAGATATCGTTCTGTTTCTTTAACCGTAACTTGCTCGTCAATTCGAACTTTTTTAATTGATTTGGGTGATTCTGAGGTGAAGCGTATTTCTTGTGATTTTCTTAGCATTAACAATATTTCTGGCTCCTCATCAGGTCCTAATGGGCGTTTATATAAATGCGTCCAAGGATAACCACCCTACGTAAATATTGATTAAGTTTGATTTTAAATTTTGCATCTTGACGAGAATAACTTACCCTTTCTTTGGCTCTGCGTAGATCCTCCCAACGATAGGTTTGCAAGGGCACAGGCGGCTTCTCCGTACTATTTTGTATTAAATATTTTTTAAGCGATTGATAATATTCTTTTTTGCAATCTAGAGCCAACTTTTGAGCAATGTCGTCTGCATCCCGTGCCGTTTGTATTTGTGGCAACGAATCTATAAATAATTTTCGTTCCTCCTCTTCTGAGCGGGTTTTCGGTGAAGGCACACTTACTACTTTGATATCGGTCACATTACAGTCTAACTCCAGCTGATTGCATATGTGTCCGTTTTGTTTAGCTGGCTTTTTTAAGCGGCTTTGAGAATCCAAAATACTCGTTATTTCTGATAATTGTTGATTGACGACATGGGTAAGATCGGAACTTAGAGAGTTGTCAACTTTTATCACTTGAGTCTCAGTCTTTTGTTTTTGTGAATGTTTAATATCATAATCTTGGGTCAAATCTGTCGTATTTTGCGGATATTCTAGACTAATGAGTTTTTCATGAGTTTTTGCGGAAACGTCTGGTATGTTGTTTGCTTCGTCGTCGCCGATCTCGTTAACGATCTCATTTGAAATAAAAGTCCTTTGGTAATTGTCGATGGCCTCATTCGCGATATCCTCAACTAAGATCTCAGCGGCCTCCTCGATTTCCTCACGCTGAATTGGTTTATCTTTATTTAAAGCGGTAACAATAACTAAAGCGGACCGTGATGGTTCTAAATGGATATTCTCTATAGGTTTCTTAATAACTACACCGGCCGGTTCCACCTCGATTATTGTTCGCACATTATTTGACGTCTCAATTTTTGAAGTACCAGATCGTAGCTCATCATCGATTGGCGTTAATTCTCTAATGCCGACACCGTCGTCTTCATTGTTAGTATATCCATCAAATGTTTCAATTAAGTGAGACTCAATGTCTAATACGTTTTGTATTGTCGGTGGCGTTGAAGCTCTTCTAGATAAGGGCGAACCCGACAAAGACGATGATAGGCTAGTGTTCCTTGTTTGTGGGCGGTAGGTTTGACTATCAACTAATTGTGACTTATCCAAGCTATTACTGACTAGATTATTAGTATTATTAACGCTTAAATTATTAGTATATAGATCATTATTAGGCAATTGTTGCTCTTTAATGTCTATCGAAAAATTATTTCGCGCTCTACTGTCTCCTTGATTTTTCTCTTTAATTTCTTCCTCTTCTCGTATTGAATTCACTTTATTATTAAGTACTTGTAGAATAATCGGCTGCTCTATTGACGTCAGTTCAGCTCCGGGTAATGATACTGTAAATAAGGGAAGAAGCAAAAAAAAAAAAGAAAAAATAATATTAATATTAAGGACTTCGTTTATTGTAATTGGAGCTTTAATTTATATATTGAAGCTTTTCCTTAGAGATGTAAAGTGATACACAACATAAAAGGTTACATAAGCGATACACTTTGAGTTTTCTTTTTCAATTTCTTAATCATGATATACATACACTAAAATCATTTAACTTGTTACTGTGTGCGTACGTGTGTATGTGCGGGCATATTTGTGTTGAAATGCGAATAAACACATTACGATATTTTATTTGTCTTTTAACGTACCATTTGCGTATGCCTACTATAATATGTGAAAATTACGCGAACATCTACATATGGCAGACATAAATACGATCCGTGCAGTAACTAATAAATTTATTTATTTTCCATTCATTTTCTTCTACATATATTTCACTTAAACAAAAAAAAAATGTTTTTTTTTTTTTTTTTTTTTTTTTTTGAAATATAGCCAAAAGTCACCAGAACTTACGAAATTTATCTTATTTTAATGAAATGAAAATTTTCTACAAAAAGCCGTAAGAGCAAAAATTTTTCTTGGAAATGGAAATGATGTGATCGCGTACTAGAAACGATCCTGGTAATTTTGAAATGAACATCTAGTGAACACCGTATCCATAAAATTCGATCCGAGGAGCCTGTTGATTGGAAAAGTTTCTATTCACCTTTCTTCTATATATCGATCAGTTGTTGAGGGAGTTTTTTTTCTTCTTTTTATTCGATAAAACAAAAAATTAAATGTTTTGTGATTTTTTTTAGTTTTTTTTTTTTTTTTTTTATCCAATTTATATAAAAATAGATTGCGTTCTTTTTTTTTCAATCGTTAGTTAGTTAGGCAGTCCAAACTGTTCGTACCGAAATCAACTACTAAAACTATCTTCTTCTTTTTTGTGGGTCAGACACAAATATGTTTTTCACCAAATTTATCTACACATATACGTATATATATATATATATATACATATATATATATATATATATATATATATATATATATATATAT
>KK499764.1:422980-509376 GCA_000688715.1 Glossina pallidipes | reverse complement strand
TATATATATATATATATATATATATATATATATATATATATATATACATATATATATATATAAATATCTATAGATATAAATATGTGTGTATATATATATGCATATACATAAATAAATGAATGTTTTTTGCTCTCAAATGAAACGAAATGAAAACAAGTAAGGAACCTCTATAAACGCCTTGAAGCGAATCTCGGGCACCCATCATCATCAATCAAAGTCCAACTTAATACCTTTTGCAAAATAAAATCCCTCACGAATCTTTAAATTTTTTTTTTTTTTCTATCTTCTCAATAAGCTCAGCGTTGAAACTTATCTGACATACAATAATTAGAAATATTTCTATCGTCACAAGTTGAAAGTAGAAGAAAAAAAACTTTAACTTTTTGATGAGAATATTTTTTTTCGATTCAACTTTGTCCGTCCATCAATCCGTTACAGAGCTGAAGTCTTAATTTAACCCCGTAGCTCAAGTTTTTGTAAATACTTGTAAAATTCTTACAACAAGAAGAAACAAATTAGAAAGTTTTTTTTTTTTTTTTTTTTTTTTTTTTTTTTTTTTTTTTTTTTTTTTTTTTTTTTTTTTTAATATTAGGATCACAATTTTGCTCTCACGAAACAATATTACTTGAAAATTTAGAAATTCGCTTTAGTAAGTAAATAAAAAGTTTATCTGCGATAGTTCCGCTTCCGGATACAAGTAAACTTCTTATCTTTTGTTTATTGGAAAAAAAGTGCAAAAAAAAATTCGCAACGTCCCCCCCAAAAGACGTCGGGATAACGTCTTTCGTATTCTTCGCTACTTTTCGAAAACAATTCCGTAATAATTTCTTTGCATAGCGTAGAATTGAAATAAATGCAAACTAAATATTTTCAAGCTGCTTCATATCATATTTTATTTGCAGGTCTTGTAGTGTTACAAAACGAATGAAAGATTTGTGCTTTACATGTCTGCAAGCGCTGCGAACAAAGTTCACTTACTTGTTATTTCAAATCTAATACCTTACGATTTAAAATATAGTTCTTGCTCAAAAACCAGTGTACATGGTCGATGGTCGCATTAAGAGAGAAGTTTGAAATTTTAAATTATAAAACTATATCATATATAATTATAGAGAACCGATTTCGCTTCTACTGCACTCCTCTCGATCCCTTAAATAAGAAGAACACATGGCTGAAATAGTAGTAAGAAATTTTCTTATGGGAAGCAACGATCGTCACCACGTCGACGGATAATCGTATTCAAACCCATTCATTCTTCAATGGGAAATTTCGATTTCAATTTGCACAGTTAAAACAATTTTTACCCATGCAATGTGAAATGGATTTAGTGTGTTTTCTGATCGAAATGATTGAAGAAAAACTTAAATCAATAAGAGATTCTGTTGATGTTCAGTGCCACAGATACAACAACTGAAATGAAATTACAAAAACCAAAATTTGATGCATGCAGATAGTCCTTTGTTCACAATAGAAAAAGTGTGCCCGAAATTATTATTGATTCTTATGCACGGTAATAGAAAAATATTTGACCAAAAGCTAAATGGGAAGAAAGAATTTGTCCGTAAATAGGAGAAACTTTTATATAAAGAGAGTGAAGTGTGTAGACACGGGTTTGTCTCGGCTTTCACAATTACGTACAGTAGCTAAGTGTTGTTAAATCCTATATAAATGTGGCAGGCGATATGTACACCACGATATACCAGCGATATCTTTGCATCGAGTTAAGAAGTTTTCACTTTATTTTGCAATCAAATGATGCACGCAAGACAGTGGTTAACGATTCGGATCATTGCTTGTTTTCAGTTTAAATTGATGTCTTATTTTATAGTTGCGGACACGGATTCAATCCGTTCTCATATGCTACAGCATTTATGAAACAAGGGTATATTGAATTTGTCTGGATCTATGTAACATCCAGAAGCACTTGAGATAGACTCACCTTTTATTATAGCATTCGATTCGGCATCATTTTCCGAATAGATTTTAAATTGTCTGTCCGTCCGTCCGTCTGTCCAGCTTGTATTGTTATTTTCAACCTGCAAGTCGTAATCTATGATATATTTCGATGTGATCTGGTACACCGACGTGGCGCAAGACGCAAGGACAAATGCTATTGAAAATGACTCGAATCGGAACACTTTTTCCATCACTTGCCCTATAACGACTTCTTTTGAAAAGTGGTTATACCAATAATCGTAATGTGTAGGACTTAAGAGTATGCTGTGACCCATCATAGTGTTTTTAGTTGGTTATATGAATAGCAGTATGTAATTGGATACCTTTATTTTTAAGCGTTCCTTTCAACGGCTATAGCCTCTTGTTGGGTTTGACTTTTCAAATTTAAAATTCAATCTTTTCCCCTTTAGTGGGCTTGGTTATTTTATCCACTTATATTCCTACAAATGTATATACATTTATATATGTATATATATGTTATTTTTTTTTATTTTTCATTTATACATATCTATATCCCAGCTTAGTCAATTTTGTCTTGAAATAAAAATCTTTTTTTCCTGAAGTGCCGCGAATGGAATAACAACATCAGTATACTGCTTCCATTCTTCAATTATATACTTATGTACATATATTATAAAAGCAAAAAAGGAAAAACCAAAAACATACAAATATGCAAAATAGAATGATTTGCTCTCTTCTCTTGTTTATATCTAGGATCTGTGGTAAACATCTGTAGACGTTTTACTGTTAACTTTTCATATTCTACACATTCTATGCCATTGAGATTTTCAATTTGTTTTTTTACGGTTTCATTCTTGGCCATGGAGCCATGTGAGGAAGGGTGTGTCGCATTATGGTACGGTACGGCAGTGTTGGCCGAGCTTTTCATTAAATTTCTTAATAATATTCGCTTTTATTTTTTTCTATTGCTCTAAGTTAATGTTCTTTCGCTAATGCTCTTTCTTTTTCAGTTCATTCAGTTTCCCTCTCTCCCTCTCTCTGTCGCTCTTTCACTCCACATTTGCATCATTTTCAAACTGACCATATTTTTATAATAAAAACGAAGAAGCTTCACTAAATTTTCAAATTATATTTTGCGGTCGTATGTGTGTATATGTATTTTTTTTTTATTATTTTTTTTAATCATGTTACATGTCAAGTCGCGACAGTTTGCCCTAATTTTTTTACACAATCAAGAAAAGTTTGAAGGTTTTTTTTTAAGTTTTCTTAGTTCATGTAAGATCTTAATAGATGCGCAAATACTTTTACAGCAAACCTATAGAGTCGTTAGCGTCATCATTTAACGCGCATACCGCGATTAGGAAATTAATAAGGGATGGAACGTCCTTTGATAGATAAAGTGTGCACTGTAACAACGAGACAGCTGTTTGCACCCCCGTTACACTTACACGCGGAGAGCTCGATTGTGTCACGAATCGAAGGCTCAGCCACTTTTATCTCGCCCTTTCCTTTATCCCTTCCCCCAGTATTTTTTCTTATGAAAAGTTGTGCAGATTAAAATATAAAAGGGCTTCCAGTTAGTAAAACCAAAGGAGGATTATAGGCGACTATTGTACTTTAACGCTTCGTAACTGAACGTGGAACTACGGACGCAAAAAATTTATATCCAATTGTATGTGTGGATGATTCGTAATGGCATCCGGTTTGCGTGAAAGTCTACTCACTGGATATAATACACAGGCACACACACACACACATATATATATATATATACAAACTATCTGGCCCGAGAAAGTCATTTACAATTTCTAAAGGTAGTTCAGCACATTACGAACGAAAAGATTATTGTCCTTGGAAACTGAAATTTGAATACATAGTTTGTTTATATATGTTTTTCAAAAACAAATCTTTACTGTGTGAATGAAAAAGAACTAATTGAAGTAAAGTAAAAAAACATTACATTCCATAGAATGTAAAAAAAAAAAAAACATTTTTCATCTAAAAATAAAAATATCAAATCTTTTTCGCACAAAATTTCTTTTATCTCTCGACAATGATATTCTATTTATTTTTTACATGAATTTTTCAAAAAAATTCTCATCTTTCTTGGTGAATCAGAATTCGTACACATACATAAGAAAAGAAATGAATTAACAAGAAAGAAAGTGAAAACTTAAATTTGTTCCATAGCTTGTCTGTCCCGTTGCTCATATGTAAAATCAAGCGTTTACTTTACAGGAAATAAAGCAAGTCAGAAAGTTATATTCGGCTGGGGCCGAATCTCACATGCCCACCACTATTAAAATCTTTGATGCCCCTTGCTTTTACATATTGTGAAAAAAAAATTTTATCTTTCACCTTTTACTTCGCTAAAAGGTATTGTTAAGCGAAACTAATCTACCACGTCCTTACGTCCACCAAAATTACTTTAGAATTAACATTCTTAGCTTGTCGCCTTATAACTCCCCTAGTCCTCTTTTGTTTTGATACCCATATCACAGGTATTATTAAGACAAACTTAACCCATCATGTCGTGTTGTTCACCACGTTTATTTACACAGTCTTCATCAGAGATGTTAAGCGAGGCACAGCCGTACATATGGTCTCTGAAGAACTCTATGAGTGAAACCTTCGCTCTGATTTAGTTGATTATCGAACTGAAGCTTTATTAATATATAATTTAAGTGAAAGTTGAGAAAGAAATTTTTCTTTAAATATTGTCGGATCCATAAATTCTGCTGATTTTTAAATAAAAATGCGGCAAAATGGATAAAACAAAATTTGAGAACAAGTTAGGTTCTCGTAAAACCCGTTATCGCGCTTTCATCAAACGGACAACTACTTGAATCGGTAATCAAATGTATACAATCCAACATATCTCTATTGCATATTTTCATGCGCTATAAATATTCCAGAAACATTGCCTATGGTAGATAGAAGATGAAAGGTTCCTACATATATTATATTTGCTTTTTTGACAAATTTTCGCTACACCTCACCTCAAGCAGCGATCGTGTATAAGACATTGAATATCTCAGCTGCTGATCATTGCAAAGGAAAAGTCTGTCGAAATTTTTAGTCATTCTTCAAAACTTTAATTGTATGCCAAGCATTGGTATTTCAATTGAATTTCGATATTGAAGATGTTCAATGACGAGCGAATATAGGCGACTATGTAAAGCTAAATTTTTTGCGATTTTTAAACTATTTCGGAGTATTTGTACATTTGACAGATCTGACTGATTTGGTTGGTTGCTGCTCAAACAGGTCGACAAGGTCACTCCACCTCTATACTTGCGTGGTTAGCGTAAAAATCAACAAAAAAAAAAAACAATTTTTTTCGTCCTATTTTCCATAAATGCTACCTCCACTATTTTTGTTTCTCTTCTAAGCGAATGTCAAGGTCAGGAAATTACATTCATTTGCAAAAAAAAAAAAAAAAATAAAAAAAAAAATAAGCAGAACATACGTTTATATATTAATTTCAAATGGTATTAATTTTTACAAACAAAGTCATGCTTAATGGCTCGTAACGATTTTTGTTTTTTTTTTTGCTTTTTTTCTGTTCTATTTTTGCTTGCGAGTGAAGAAAAAAAATTTTTTTTTATTTTGAAATTTCATTTAACAAATTTTCAAATGAACTTATTTATCATAAAAAAAAAAAAAAAAATTTTTTTTAACATTCCATCGCATAAATTTTGTACAACACGTTGGAGCTCTCGCTGGCTCAGTCAATAATTTTAATGAACTTACCGTAATTATTAACAACACTTAAAAAAACAAAAACCATAATTTAACAATAATAGCAAAACTAAAATTTGTAAATAATTATTATTATTTTTTTTGTTAACGAAAAAAAAAAATTCGTAAAATTATTTCAAATGAACGAAAACATTAAAGTGAGCAAAAAAAAAACAACTTTTCTTAATAAATTCACATGTTTAAGGTTTAAGCACGTTTTGCGTACTACGGTATCCACAGCTATTAAGTATGGCAAGAAAACTGCTATATTTCCATTCAATACTATCATCCCCATCATCACCACCATCACCTCCGCCGCCACTAGCACCACCACCACCACCACCACCGCGACCACCAATCATCACTATTAGAGACCACGACACTACACTGGTTATAGACAGATAGATAGATAGCTAGAGCAACAACGGCTGTAGGACAACCGAAGCGTTAGTTTCTCATTAAAAGCAAGTTGTTGTTATTATTGTTGTTTTGTTGTTTTGCTGTTGTGTTGTTTTGTCTGTCTATGCAATCTTAATATATCGAATGAAAACCTTTTTGATTTCTATTTCGCGTATATGTATGTGTACGTCATAAGCAGTGACGGTGTGTATGCGCGAAAGTTTGTATACGTATGTGTGTATGTGTGTGTGTGTGTGTGTGTTTCTCTAATAATTTTTCTATCATTTCGGAACCCAGTCGAGTATAACAATTTGCCTTCATAGCCGGTGTCTTATTAGTCTTATCGTTTATTTTTCATATAAGCAAACGTTCTCGTTCAGTACTTAAACATTCGCTGTTTACTTAATTCGTAGTTTTTGTCTTTTTCTTGCCGCTAAGAATATTCTATCTTTAAGCAAACACGTGTTTCAATCCAAGTTTATATACATATGAATATGTACATGAACAAGGACGACATGGTGTCTATTTGTAATAATTTTGTAGTCATGACGAAGGGTTGGGGCTATGCTAGATTTGTACTTGCGTTTGTAACGCTCGTATATATATATATATATATATATATATATATATTAGAATCGGTCGCCGAATCAGATTCCAAGTCGATCTTATCGTGTTGCGTTCCTTCGCATACCCGGTTGTTTCTTTATTTCTTCTATAAACATTTACACGAAACCTTCAAAATTCCAGCAGATATCTGAAAAAAGCTTAACACAAATGTTTCGCAAAACTATGTAAAAGGTGAGACGGTGGGATGCGAACTGATCTCCTTGTGTCTGTTAAAATTTTTTCACTTTTACCTTACACCTACTTCGCTTGATATGAGGGGATTCAAGCATTCGTCGTTAGTCAAATATCGTTTTCTCATTTGTTTTCTATCACTCATCACCGTAAAGTGAAAGCATGCTTTATTTGTCTGTCTATTTGTAATACCCAGATATACATCGTAAAAGCTGATTATTATAAAAACAATCTCTATCTATCGGGATGGGTTTGCGAATTAAACACTCATCATAGATCCCGCTTGAACCACACCTGCAATAAGCAAAAAACTAGAATTACAAGTTCGCGTAGTATGAGTTTTCGCTACAAACATTTACAAGGATTATTAAAAAGTTCCATTGAACGATGGATGTAATCCGCTTCAAATAAACGATAACTGACAGTTTGAAAAGTATAATGGTCTGAAACTCGATATAAAGATTTGTTAAGGTAAGATAATAAGAGAGCAAACAAAAAATGTGGTCCTGCACGACCAGCTGACGTGATCCCATTTCATATATATTTTCAAAGTATAATTCATTTGATGGGTGCGCGGTTTCTTCTTTATTGCAATGTACGTTTCTTTGTCTCTCTGTCCCCATTTCCTTTTCCAGTTCTCCGACACATAGGATTTCGCAAATTGCATCATATTAGTAACGAATTGCTTTCTTGGAGCAAAAAAACACGTTGACTAAATATATGTTCATAACTTTTCATATCGAGCCCTAAACAATAAACATACACAAGTCTGAGATTATGTTTAAACATCTAAATGTAGGCACGAGGAAAAAGATAAATTTTATGTATTTTTAATATGGCGACGTAAAATTTTCAGTTATTTCAGATATTTTCATATGTCCGTCCATCCTGGACAGTTGGACTGTTAATACGTTTCCCCGTTGCTGGCGTAAAGCAAAAAATAAGAAGCTAACAAACGTTTTTTCGATATATTTTTCCCATTTAAGTTTAAAAATAGGCGTAACCTATCCGAAGAACATGCCTAGCAGCGTAGCAGCAACAGTATTCGCTTACTTCTATGCTCTTGTGTGTGTGTGCAATGACGAGCTTTATTATTAAGTAAGATTGACAGGATTTGAAGTCACATCTCACAGAATATATATATAGATATATATATATATGTATAGTGAAGATAAAAGCATGTATGTAAGGTAACATAATTGCATTCACATATCTCGATCCAATTGCGGAAATTTGTTATTGTGCAATATATGTATAACTTATCGTCCACAAAGTCGAGGATATCTTAATTTGAATATAAGTAAATAAGCTTCGCAGGCTTATAATAAATAATGTCACCTTTAAGGTATGTCCATTAGTCTACGGCTATTATAACATTGGGGGAACAATTGCTACGAAAAGCTAAAATCACATATTCTCGAAGCAGTTTCGTACACTCATTTAGAAGATAATCGTGAAGGGACATCAAAGATGCTCGCTCTTGAGAATGAACGCAAGACGACCTCAAAGAGAAGTTAAACAAGCGTATGTGCTGTTCTATTAACAACATATCGTTTTCATGGAAATGTAATTTGGCGCAAAAATTTATCAGAGTTGCGTTAATATTTGATACGAGAGTATGCGTCTAATATGTGCCCACTGGAATATCTTCAGTTGAAATTCTGTACACGCACTACGTTAATCAGGAAAATGTTAATTGCCAGGAGTTTTCTTAATTGTTCGTATTGTACATTAAATATCTGTTCGGATCGTTAATATACGAGATATTTGTGCTTAACTTCAGATCCATATTTATTCAAAGTTGAAAAATAGTGACAACGTATTGATTTTCGCTTTCAAAATTGAGTTTTTCAACTCAGTTCAACTCTCGAACTCCAGACCGCTTCGACGATCCATTGCATTTTACAAACGAAACGTGTAAACGAATGGAAAGCATTTTTCGATGATGGGTAAGTAAATGGGGATTTTTCGCAATATCGCTTATTTGCAGTGATGTGTGCTCAGAGTTCGTCCTATTGCGTTTTTTGTTGTTGCAATTTTCATTCATTTAAATATTGCGCTTTGGTTAGAAATATTTTCAACGAAACTTAGCTATTGTTAGATTTTTCGTTTTGTTTGTCATTTCGACTGTCAGCGTTCTCTTTCTTACTTTTTACCGTTGCTTAATTAATTGAGAGATAAGTAAATGCCTTAGTGTTTGTGTGTGCGTACATTGTATTTTTCATATAACAACAAAAAACTAAATCACTCATAGTATTGTAGTTATTTTTAATTTTCCCTTCTCTCCTCCGCCAACTATAGAACAACTAAATAGTTGCTAGTGTGCGTGTATGCTTGCGTTTTAGCGCAAAGTTTTGGCACAAGGTCAAACAAAACTTTATTTTTAACAGCACTCATGGTTCTTTTACAACATGGGCAAAAACAACAACAACCGAACTGAGCAAAAATACTTAAAGAAATTAAAACGCTTATGAGAACTACTTTTTTTTACGTCATGTTAGCATAAAAACCAACCAGTCGACTAATTATTTGCACAGTTAGGTCTAAAAAGAATTGTGCCCCACAATTAACACGCTTTAGTGCAAATGCCCATAACTAGTTTAGAGAACCGTTGCGCTTAATTATTTCAAACCATGAACAATTGCTCAAGACCGCTTCGTGTGAACATTGCTATTGTTAGATATGAACCATTCGAAGTCCGTAGGGGCGTTAATTAGCGGTGAGGTACAACAACGTACCCAAAAACCAAAAAAAAATCTACTATATTTAGTTGCTAGATCTAGTCGCTGGCTAGCCTAGTTATTACCTAAATCTTGTCTTTAACTAATCTGGTTATTAGTTGAGTCTACTCATCAACCTAGTCACTGGCCATTAGTTGCTGGCTAAGCATAGTCACTACCTTGTCTACTTACTAGGGAATTTACTTACTAGCTAAACCAATAGCATAAGCTAACCTAGCTATTACCTAAGCCTAGTCACTAACTAATTTGGATATTAGTTGGATCTACTCACAAGCTAGTCTAATTACTCGTTAGCTCTAGGTCACTAGTTAATTTAATTATACGCTACGCCAAGTCAGTAGTTAAACTAGCCACTAGCTGAACCTAGCCACTAGCTAATGTAAAGAAATAAATTTTTTTTTTTTGCTATTGCAGACTTTGTCTAGCCAGGGAAACTTCTCGAGCTATTGTTACTGCCGACTGTGTGACATGTGTGTGGAAGGATAACTAATGATGCATAGCACACTTTTTTCCACCTGAACATCTTTCACAGAAATATTCTACCCAGATTTCTGGACACGGAATTGACGTCATAGTGACAGATACAAAACCATGGAGAAAACGCGTGAACTCTTTGAACGACGTGCTCCAAGCTGAAGCCAAACGATAATGAGCCTTTTGTTGATCGCATTCGACGACGGCAGATTTAAAATTGTACGATGGGTATCAATGATCCAAAACGACCTATCGCGAGGTAAAGTGAAACCAATTCTGCGAAGTTGTAAAACAAGCGGATGGTAGCACGGCATCACTACCACCAAAAATCAAAAATAACGCAAATACAGAGATATGTGCGGATGCATAGGGAGCGAGTTCACTGCATAAGCGATGCCTTCTTCGAGCTTTGATTGCGTATAGATAGTTAAGCACAGACGAGATCTTAGGAGCGTTCCGGTACTCGTTTCTCTTTTACTGCATATATGATCAAATAATTAGTTAGACAACGGCTTACCGTAATGCTTTCGACATATGCAGTCTTTATCCGGTGTGAACAGTTTTTGTAGCTATCGGAAAATTACTGTACGCATATGCGTTAAAATAAAGCTTTACTTTTTCAATATTTTTAATTTAATATTAATAGATGTTTGAATGAGTGAGAGTGCATTTTATTCTGCAACTTTTCTAAAATTATTGCTAAAGTTTTCTTAATTAACTTAATTAATTTAAGTAGTGAAGAAAAATGCAATTTTTTGCTTCATATTCTCACCAGGTTTTTATCATTTCCGATCGTAACTTTTTAGCTTAATCACTCTAATGAAGGTATGTACGTGCATATGTCTGTTTATAACTACACACATATTTTAGTGTAATTGTGTAAATTGTTAAAAGTGGCACATTGCTATATACATGTGTATATATACATGTGCATATATATACAGATTTACTTTACTTTTTTGTTTTATTCTCACGTAGATTCGTTACAATATCGAAATTATTAATAGCGTTTCGTTCACCATATGCATATAAATTTATGTATGTTATTAAAAAAAATGCTATTTAAACGCATATAACGCATATAAAGAAAATAAATTTTCTCGTTTAACAAGTTGTTCCTTAAGCACTTGCTATAGTTATGCAGTTTCGTTCATATTGCGTCTGTATGCATATGATTATGAATTTTCGATATAAAGTAAAATGGAAAAGATGCAGATCTCAGACCGATCGCCTGACCGACTTAACTTTTATTTCCAAGCTAATGTGTTTGTTACAGTTTCTGCATTCATTTAGGAAATCGAGTAGACTCGTTTCAACTTCAGTGTCGATAGTTCCCAAAATGTATCAGTTTAAAAAAGGACGCATGAAATATGCGCACAATCATTTTCACAATCGTCTCCAAAGAATAAGGATGTACGAGAGGGTGTTCTGTTCCGTTGAATTACGCATCAAAACGCAAAAAGAAGCAGAAGGAATTGTTGAGCAGTGTATGCTTATTAGCCGATTTATTTCTGTCCTTCCGTCCGCTTGGAAATAAATTGAAAAACTAACATTTGGCATATAGACTGTTAGTGGGGATGGATCAGATATATAATTTAAGATCCGCCACTACGCTTCAACTACAAAAGAGGTGAAAAATTGGTATTTTCAAATCACAACAGATACGAATTTAAATTTCGAAAAGTATATAATCGAAACGACTTCAAACTTCATTGTTGCCCGCTCATGAACAAGCCCAAAATTGACCGTTTATAACTTCGTGCATATTACCCACATGATATAAACAAAAATTATAATAAATAATAATACAAAAATTTGTAATGTAATTTAAAGGATCATCATAAAAAAAAGAAAAAAAAATTAAAAAAGTTTCAAACCACTGACGTGCCCACATTCAGAAAACTATTTTCATAATCATGGAAACTATCAAGAATTTGTCATGTTTTTTCTAAGTCTAGCAGCACTGTACTCCGTCATTGTAGAATTCCATTCATCGCTTGCGATTATTTAAAGCTGCTATTGTGGCAAATAATATTTCGAGTGTTGTGTGCTAAGGATCGAAAGAATCTACCAACACGTAGACGAACTTGTGAACTTATGAAGGTGAACTACACACGTTTTAAGTTCGTTCATAACATCCTAACTGCTATTGTTTGCGAATTTTTTTTGGGAAAATCGGTCTTGCTTACCTGATATAAGGCCTTGTAAGTCTTTCCGAAGCTCAAGTTAGTGCTTGAAAGAAGGCGTTTTCAGTTAATTGAAGATATACAAAGAAAAAAGTTAATGAAGATCTTGAAGGAGAAACTTTAATCAGTCTATAAATAATGTTTAAGCGATTGAGACAAACGTTAGCGTAGTAATTATACTGTAAGCGATGAGTCTTCCCATTAAACGTTAATGAATAAACATTTTCGTTATGTTTATAAAATTATTTCCGGTTACTTTTTACACAAAATCGGTATAAAGTCTTATTATTATACGCATTATAGATTTCTTAATTTATTACAAACATTTTATTATAACAACACAAACTTGACCTATTTGCATCACAGCCTCAAATTCAAATTCTATAAAAGGATCTTGCGACATATGAGTGCAAGCCTCTTAAAATGCATCTCGACTACTGAACTTCGAAGTGGAAAATACGTTAAGGTACCCGCAAAGATTATATTAACTTTATTAAATACTTACACCGCGGACAACATATATACGCATCAAGACTTTGAAACATGTCTGTCTATCTGTCTATTGCAATACTCTGCGCAAAACGATAATACACTCAATCCTCCTTCAGCAAGTTATGCGTAAGTGGCAGCTAGGGCGATTTATAGTTCGGCGAGAATTAGTAAAAATTTCAAAATCTTATGTACCTAGATAGTATAGTATCGCACTGTTTGTAATAGATATTTCTTTGTTTGTTCTCATCCAGTACTCCTACGTTATTCGGAAAGTCATTCCGTTTTTTTAATCGAATTTGCACATTGATTATGCACTGTACGAAAATAATCTTTCATTTTGAATAAAAAAAAAACGACATTACTTTCCGAACATCCCAATACCTTTTTATGTCAAACTTATGTACGTCGACCAAATTTGTGCATTAACAAAACAGTCATTTATGTTACGTTGTTTATGTTACATTTCAAATCAAAATCGCTAAAAGATAGAAATTTATATAATGAATATGTCAAGTATTAAGTACAATAAAAAGTCCTAAGCCTGCCTACACGAATACGAAATAAAATGCGTATTGAACGCAATAAATCGATTTATTTCGTTTTTTTCGAGGCTCAAGAAATGAAATATATTCAGTTTCAGCCAAACCCTCTTCATATCTACTACTCGCTTACGACTGAACAAGACACCATATATATAGTCAAATTGTATATATATATGAAATCATATATTTCTGCCGTTTTACACGCTTCTATAGGAAGATGTGGATAATTGCGTAAACTCAAGACGAAATATATGTATGATGTATCTGTGAGATATATGTATGATATAAAAATGTTTGCGCCGCGTATATATATGTATAAGCAAACATTTGTTCCAATTTAGCTGATTGCCAAATCAGTCAAAGGAATCAATTTAGACTGGCCCGTTCGTATGTCTGTCTGTCTGCCAGTTTATTGCAATCGATATGAAATTCTTCGTATGTTGCTTGTAAAGAGAAACTTGACCTCAGATTTTTCATTCTCAACCAACTCGCTTGCAGTTAGCAAAACAAAAAAAAAAAAAAATTCATATTAATTCATATTGTGAGAAATTTCCGCTTTTCTCGATACGGTCCGTATCACTAGATCGTCGATATTATTTTCAAGAAAAATGCACTTCGGAATTCTTTTAACTCCAAGTTTCTTTATTTACAATCTATTCTTTAAGGCTGGGGTTATTTACATTTTACTCAAATGTTTTAGTATAAATAAACTGCCTTCCGCAAATAGTCTACTTATATACATTTTTACAAGCATGTTATTATCACCTAACTTCATGACTTCATTTTTAATCCGTTAACCTGCTTTCTGCTAATCGTTTTCCTCGGCCGGCAGCTGCATGATGCGCCGCGTCCCTAGCGCATAGCTAGGGAATTTGTTACTTGGGCAAAGTCAATTAGTTAGCATTAACTGGATTTGGGAAATTTCGTAACAATATTTAGATTGTGAACGCATAACTACAAAATATTGTCAAGTCATATAAGAAGATAGTTTAATATAAATACAGAATGCAATGTGTACGATATGCTATATCTTCGTTATATTGAGTAAATCGATCTTCCGCTTATGTTGAAAACAAATATTGGCCATAAGTTTGTAATTGGGATTAAAAAGTCCCGTTCGAATCTCGGCCTTACTTATCATTTTTGATAAATTATTCAAAAAAAACTAATGTGGATGTTATGCGTGATGCAAAGGATTGATAATAAGTGAATTGGCGCGACTTCGGTTGGAAGAGATTTCTTCAAATAAAATAAATTTCAAGTATCTAATCAGTTCGCAGCATCCAATGGATATTTTCATATTACGCTGTCAGTAGAGGCTAATGGTGGCCTCAAGACAACTATGTAGCTTTCTTGTTCAATTTAATATTAAGATATAATCGACTAACTATTCATTTAAAAGAATTTAAAAGAAAAACTTGTTTAATTGTTTTCGTTTCTAGCACAATTGGTTTGATTAGGTGCTTTGTCTGCTTTGTCTGCTATGATTTCAAAGTTCATTTCATTGTCCGTGACATGTGATACCAACCTGTTGCAAAATCTAGATTGTTGTCTACTTCTAATAAAATTCATTAATTCTTCATTTTAAAGGCAAATTCTATTTTCATTCATACATATCTTCGCACATACGTACATCGGTACAAGAATACAAATACGCATAAATGCATACAGTAGCGATTCACGATGACGGACAGAAGGCGATAGAAACTGAATAGAATTTTGCGTACGGGACAAATTCATTCGACGAATTATCCTCCATTCATCGCTTATCACTATTATTACAAAAAAAAAAATCATTTAAATTATGTACACTAAAATCATAATTCACAACAACAACATCGTATAACTCTTTAGACAAATAAAATTGCATATATATATAATGAATATATATATATATATATATATATAATGAACAATCAACAGCATGTCATGAAAATCGAAAAATATTAAAAAAATTTCATCATCAAATGATGAAATACATGTACATATAGGTGTGTCTGTGTGTGTGCATATGTTTGCTTTTAAATTATCTGATGATTTGGTTGAGAATTAGCAATAACTTTAATAACTGATCAGCAACCAGTCTATCTAGTTGTTTGCCTATTGAAAAATCTATGATTTTTTAATCTAAAGTCAGTAAAGAAACTAATTTTTTTTTTTTTTTTTCTTTTTTTTTAAATATTCATTAATTGTTATTGGCAACAAACATATATACGCATATATGTATATATAAAATAAAATAAAAAAGAAAAGAAGAAGAATACATTGCTTGCTTGTTTCTTTACGTAAAAATTAAACAAAATAATTAGCGAAAGGAGAAAAGTTTACTTTTTAAAAATTTTACCCAACAAAAGTTGTGTTCACCTTCGCTGTACTCTCGCTTATCTGTTGTGCAATTGTACGTAAAGGTGGAAATTGTTTGATGTTTTCAAATGCAAACATTTAAATAATTTTAAAGTAACTTTTTTTACCCTACCGTAGCGGATGGATGTTTGTCACGATTGCAAGATGACGAGAAAAATGTTCTGAAATATTCTGAAATATTCTGATATTTGCGAGAACCATTTCTTTTCTTTTTTTCCGCCCCTTATATTGGCGATCATATGGTTTGTTAAATTTTTGAAAAAGTATGCGGGCACTTTCAACTTTACAGACCAAGAGTCCACCGTTCAACCAGCGATGAATATGTGCGTGCACCCTAAGTTTTCCATAGTGGCGATAAAGTGACCCATTCAAACACTTATGTATGGAAAGCGCAAATATTTTTGTTTTTACGTAAACTTTTTAAGATAATCCCATTAAATATTCCATCCTTAGATAGATATGTATATATATATATATGCATATAAATGGTTACATATCTCTCCTAAAGGAGGTTATTTTGAAATTTTCAATTTTTATTTTGTTTCTTTCACACTTTTTTACTTTTGTTGAAATGTGCGTGTAAGTGAATCATTAATTTTTTTGAAAGCTTTAGCTTTGGTTTCGACGAAAGAATATGGAACGAAAAAAACCGGCTTATGTCGACTTGATCGAGTTTAGGCGATCCTTGGAGATGAAAGGCTTGTAGATGAAATTTCTCATAAATTTTCTCAAATTTGCTTACGATCTACTCGTCCTCGAGTTGTGTTCATAAGTGTGTGGCAAGTTTTTCCGAAAAATACGTATTCTTTACTTTTGTGTACGTACATGTGTAAATTTCATCTTTCATTGAGTTTTGAATAACATTTACTCGGTGTGAGACAACATCGAGCGAACAGAGCGGAGAAGCAACTGCGAATATATCGAAAATGATGCATAGACTCATTAGACATTTGAATAAAGGTTACAGGACTTACTTACGGATTGCCTTCGCTTTTCCGTGCATTTAAAAATGAAGCAATTATCGCTAATTAATTAATATTAGAAAGCAAGAGGACAAGTAAGTTAAGTCACACACGTAAACTGTGTAAAATATGATGGAAGCCATTTAATGGAATTATGTAATGATGAATATCAATGAGAAAACAATCAATCATACGACTACGAGAACAATTATGTGTGACACATAATTATTATGACATAAAAGATTTTTGTGAATTTACCCATAACTGGTGCCATAGAAATTAAAAATCTCGTCAATGAAGTACCGGTTGCGATTTGAGTTTTATGCAAGAGGCCTGTAAAAGAATTTACCAAATATAGATGAATTTCATGTCAATTTTCCTATTCCTCCTAATGTACGCAAATTTGCGCGAATTTCTATCTTCTTCTTATCAAATGCAGAAAAATTGATTCCACCTCATGTGTTCCGCTAAATGCTAGGGTATAAACGATGAAGAAATTATTCGCAATTTCTTATTTATGGCCATCGCTTCTCACTCTCTTCGGTCCGGGTTTTTATCGTTCGCAAAACTCTCACAATTATTTCCCTAACTATGTATCGCTTGCAAAAATCGTGACTACTATATATTTCCTTAAATATAAGCTAAGACATGTAAACGCTTGCTAGAACGCTTTCTACCTTCTTCATCACTATTAAAAGGCACACATATCAAAAAGGTAGAGTGCATTACGTTGGCATTTTATCATGTTTATAATTAGATAAATTACTTAAGTATATATGTATGTAAGTATATATATATATGTATATATATGAAAGTACGCGTGTGAGGATGAGATGAGATATGATAAGTACTCGTGCTTAAGTGTTGCTAACGTCACTAATGCAAAATATGTGCATCATTGTTGTGTTTCATTGTTTGCTATCTTTCGCAAATTGTCTATCAAAATATCAATGAGATTTATTGAATAGACATCGTTGTTGTTGTCATTGTTGTTTCTGTTAAGAGTGTTTGTATTGCGTGATTCAGAGAAAAAAGAGCGTATATGCTCGACAATTCGCTTACAATCTTTCAACATAAGTGGTCAACGGTCCATTAAGACAAACTACGAGGTAAGATAAATCGTTTAACTCAAATGACTGAATAGGATATCTATCTTTAACATGAACAGATAAAATCTTATCAGTAAATTCCCGGATGAAAATTCCGAAAGAGTTTTTATATAAAGAAATATGCACCGCGTAAACACATTTAAAAGGGTTTTGGAATTAATCGCCAGTGCGAATTAAGAAATCATCGCCATACTAAATAATGACTTGTATTTGGGTAACTTGTACACAGCAAAGCAATTCCCACAATTTCGACTAAAGTTTTAATTATTTAAGATTTTTTCGCCTTTGGTGGGTGGCTCAAGTTTATTTACCATGGCGTTTGCCTAGCTTGGAACGTTTTGCATGCGTAGCTATTTGAAGGGGGGTCCCTTGAACGCTTAGAATTGTTATGGGTGATAAAAGAGATGATCGATAGTAGGCTTCTTTGCCGTGACACGTGGACTGTTTGTGGTGAGACATATGGCTTTTAGAGTATGTATCGCGAACGTTGCTTGCAATAGATATCACCGCAACAAATCTATCGGTGATGCCCCTAGTTCTCTGTTGCGGAAGTGTATATCACGGAATTGTCTGTCATAGGACAGGCCGCAACAGGACTCTTTGCTGTGAAAGTGAGTATCCATAGAACATGCCGCAGACCAATCTGTGAAAGTATTGTTTGACATTTGCCTACTCATCATGCGGTTGTTCGTTGATTGCAATGGCTCTCGTGAGATTGTCTACCATTTGACCGAACTTAGATATAGTGTTAATTTTTGTGCTTAACTAATTGCCTAAAGATTAAATCCACGGTCAATGAGAAAACTTTGCCAAAGAAAAAAAAAAAACCTTTCCTTACAATGCTCATCCCACCACTCCCCTCTCAACACACAGCACCTACTCATCATCATCTGCAATTGTGTCTACGTTTGTTTTGACTTTAAAGCTAGTTAGTTACCTTCATCTGTTGCTGTTGTTTCCGTCCTTCGGGCAGTTTCCGAAGATGCACTGCTTGGCTGCTCCTGATCCATTTTGTTAACAATTTTTAATTCCAAGTTTAACTGCAATTAAAAGTAAACAATTTTCCAGATTTTCTTTTTTTTTTTTTTTGTTTAAAATTCGTTGATTTGGCTTTCATTTAATCGTGTGTAAAATTTTCCCCAATTCCAGGCATTACTACGTGTGTTTGCATATATTTATGTATTTTGCTAAGTACGTACGTACGTACGTATATACGTATACACCCCTGCTTTATTAGCTTTTCTACGTTGTTGCCTTTTACTTTACGTCAAATTTTTGCACACATTTTTGAAAACACTATAAAAATGAGAAAAAAAGAAAAATACTTAAATGACACTTTTCACACTACTTTGCTTTATAATTGAGTGTTTGTGCTTCTATAGTATATTTTAATTTAATTTTTTTTTTTTTTTTTTCTTTTTCGGTTTTCAATTTTCTCTTCTTAGTTATTTTTAAATAGATGATTTAATTAAATATTTATATATATATATATGTTTATCATATACATACATATATGTATATAACATAATAAATATGTATAAATTTTTGAATAAAAAAACAAAATAAAAAAAAAATGAAAGTAAAAGAAATCTCAATATCTTCGATGATCTATGTATAGATTAATTTATTTATAGATTTTCTTTTCCATTAAAAATTTGATTAAAATTACTTTTCACGAGCTAATGATTTAACAAAGACTCTCACATTTCAATTGAAAAGTGAATCTCGTGCACATTTCATATTTCATTGTTAACTAGCGATGCACCCCTTAAAATCACATGCACTTCTAATTAATTAAATAATCGAACAGGTTAGGAGGAGTTCAATTATGCGCTGCTTATACATACATTCGAATAACATGCAAGACGATCGCGAGTCATTAAAGTAATAAATTAAAGTCATAAATGAAATGCTTTTTTTTTCTTTTTTTTGTTTTTTTTTTTTTTTTTTTTTCGCTTGAAAATTTTTCTCTAATTATTTACTGATGATGTTTAATTGATAACGTGCACCGCAGTAATGCCCAAGGTGGCTCCTGTTCCTTTAATCCAGTTGCGCCGATTCAATTTCGGAATATGATCGGTACGTCGATCGATGTTTGCGTCGTGACTGAGACTGATTGTGACTATGACTACGAATAGTTGATTTGCCGTTATTCCACTCTATACATTTTGTGAATTTATAGGCAAACACACGCACACATTCATACATACGTACACGCATTCATATAGACAAACTCGCAGACAGTCTCACACTCTCACATACGTGCAAAACAATGTTGTTTAGTAAATGTGTAGTATCCGTAATTAGCTTGATAGTGCTAGTGCTAGTGCTAGTGCTAGTGCTAATGCTAATGCTAGTGCTAGTGCTAGTGCTAGAGCTATTGCTAATGCTAGTGCTAATGCTAGTGCTGCTGATTGTTGTGCTAATGCTGTTTTTTTTTGTTTTGTATACTTCAACTTGACATACCGGCTCATATTATGCATATGTACTGTGAAATTTTAAATGCACACAGTACACATGTACATCGCTTGCATCGTATTGGACAACAATCATTAGCACATCCATAAAACATCATATTGCACTGAGCAAACGTATATGTGTGCATACAAATGCAAATGCATTTCTTAATCGAAACCCTCGAAGACTCTTTTGGAACAAAACACATATACGCGCGCAGAGAGATGTAAATGCATGCATACGTACACACAAACACACACACACACGTTTTCTACTTAATTGGGGTTCATCTAGCCATCATTTATGCATTGCGATTAACTGCCCATTACGCTCTCGTTAAAGATGAACTCTTGTAAGTAAAAAGGTTTTTTTTTCTTGCCTTTGAAAAAAGGAATACACATAAAGTATTTTCGGAATGTTTTTTTTTTTTTTTCAAGAAAATAATATTTTATTTATTGTTTTTTTAACAGGTATATGTACATATAAATTTTGAAAAAAAAAAAAACGTCTTAATAAATGATTTTGAAACAATTTATATGTAAGGTCTCGTTAGTGAGCGATTTTTAATATAATGGGCGTTGAATGGTACGTAGTAGGTAAGTTGCCAATGATTTCCTTTTCAATCCAACATCCAAAAATCGTTTATTTTGCTTTTTACGCCTAAGGAGGCTTATAAAGTGTAAATAAATAAAGCAATACATGTACCGTCTGTTTCTTTGTCCGTCCATTGGTCAACCTGTTTGTTGTTGGCATTGTTAATATTACAAAAATTAAGATCGAATTTTCACCTTTGTTCTCCATTTTCTACAAACTATTCTATTCTATTGGGATTGTGCAAGATTAAAAAAGTGGGCGTCATCTGCCTGCAAACACATTTATACAAGTAAAAGCACACCATCGTTATTTATAAATCGACTTTTCAAAATAAGCCGTTATATGAGAAATTCGAACCATTTTCAATAGCCCTCGTCCTTAGTCCAAAACACGTCAGTATAGCGAATTTCATCAAAATATCTGAAAAATTTCGTGCTGTGGACAGCCAAGTTTAGATCGATTCAGAAATTAATAATGCGGAATCATATCGATCGATATAATAGCCCTTTTGGGTGTCGCATACATCCGCGCAAACTTAATACACCCTTGTACCACACAGGTGATGTATGATATAACAAGTCCAGTTGAAAATTTCAATAGGTATCTCTTAACAAGTTATAGCTCAGACTTCCAAAAAATATTGGCTTCGACATTTCTTAAAACTACCTAAAGATTAACTATGAAAGCTGACTGTGTCATCCTAAAAAAAAAAAAAAAAAAAAAACTCTTCACAATTTAGTAGGTATTCAACATTCGTGCACCCAGGAACTAGAGCAGTTTTCTTACTTGTTTCACTTACTTGTCATTATAAATTTCAATTGACACTTGTAATTGGCATACGTACGCATACATCCTTACTTTCATTGTATCATATACATATATATATATATATATATAATGTATGTATGTTTTAAGCAATTTGCCGTAAATTATGTCTAAGGCTGAAATGTAAACGCATTTCACGGGGTCAATTTTAAAATCAGTTGCTTTTCAGATAAGTAATGCAAAATTCAATGTGTGTATGTGTGTGTGTGTGTGTGTGTGTGTGTGTGTGCGTTTCAGCCATTCATCGTATCACTAAAGGGGGTGCTTGTAAAGCACATTCAATAAATTTATATGTATATTATAATGTTTGCTTCAAAGAATGCCTGCATACTAAACATATCGTTACGGTTACAACGGCCACGAATTAAGTTCATTTTCCGCTTCAAACGGTTTCCTTTACGAGATACTTTCGAAAAAGAAAAAAATGTAATTTAATAAATTTTAAATTCAGTAAATTACACATAAGCGATTACTTCTCAGCGCACTCGTTACGGTATCTTAAAGTGACATATTTTATGGAAATTCATTTCGGACGGACCTTTTAGGCAAATATTATACACATCGCAAACAGTCTTGAGTTGAGTTTTGACGATGTTAATTTGCTCGTCCGTTCATCTGTCATTCGCAAAAATCGATGTACAAACTTAAATTGATCATCATTCTTAGCGAACGCGTCTATAATAGAAGCGACTCTTCAAATGGCGATCATTCAAGAGTCATTCCGTCGTCATTATACCTTTCGGATTTGTTATAGTAAACTTTCGTTTGGTTTTATTCAGAGAATTGAACAAAATTCGATATAGTGCATCAATGTCTCTTTCAGATGTGCATAAATAAGATGAGAATGCATATGAAATTCGTAGAAGAACTATTGAGATCTTTCCAACTAAATATATATTCAATATGTTGTTTAACAAATGTAGTCTAGTAGTTAGTAAACGAAACGCTGGTTGTGGAAATTTTCAAACCTTGTTTAGAGATTGATGAGCGCCACTCAGCCAATGTTTTCAATACACTTGGATAAGCGCGTAGTCAGATGACTCATATAACGGCTAGATAAAGGAGAAATGAAGAAGAATGCAGTCTTTCCATTTATCCAAAGGAAAGCCAACCACACCAGCACGCCGCACGGTATAAGATGCGCGAACAAGTGAATAAAACCGTTAAGAAAGTCGTGTAGCCCTCTTAAGAGACTTAATTGACGGAGAAATCTCTTTTACTCTCTGTAAAATTCGTGTTCATTTGAAAGGTTTTGCGTCCATTGTCTATCGATGAAGCATTCAATTACAAATTATTTCCCTAGGTGTTAGCGAAAGCAAAAACGATCATATTTTATACCTGAGCCATTTGTTGTTAATATGAAAAATTTAGATAATACGAGAGCGAGTGTTAGGAAGGATTCTGTGTTATATATGTATATGTTTTGTATATGATTTTCCTTTTCCTTTTTTTTTTTTTTAATATAACCAATCGTGCGACACGGTGACAGTCGGAAAGAAGTAGATAGAGCAAAAGTTATGAAGGCGGTGACCGCAGCCCAGTGGGTGTACGCCCAACGTTTACCAATTAAGCACTCACTTTAGCTACGATTGGATTTTTTGCAATTTACTTACTAAAAACTTTCTTTAGCCTCATGTCTATATGTCTGTATCGACTTATTTATCGAAATGGAGGGCAGCTAAGCTGCCTATTGCATCTATTTATCGAAGAAAGAAGTCTTTCCTAGAGTAGTTTTAGTCATATATGCGATAATTTTGCATCATTAGCGTGTGCCTCAACTTGGACTTCATTTAAATATCATGCATGAAATGAATTTACGTAAGTATTCTATGCTGCGCTACTTCTCGTTACTTTCTGCACAAATTCTACAATTGCAGTCTTGTGGAGTCTTGAGCAAAACAAGGGGGGGGGGGGGGGGGGGCATATTTCCACATAAGATTGTGCAATAATGAGATAAGAGTATCTGTTATGATCGAGTGACCAGTGCACGTCCTTTGCGAGGCACTTTTCTACAGTAACAACGAGAGTTTTTTTTTTTTTTTTGGTTCTACAATAAAATATTTTTCTTCATTTTCGTTAACTGGATGGATAAAAATTCAGAAATGAAATTGAATGCATTACACAGACATTGTATAACATGAGAAGAAGTGAAAGAGCGAAAACATTGCCCCTTCCTTTATGTTAGACATCGTGAAAAATCTTAAGTTTAACGGGAACCTTTTCATTTCTTTTCTAAAAATAATCCATTTGTTGCAAATGAATAAAGAAAAACGAATTCTTAGAAAGGCTAAAAGTTCTTAGAAGTAAAAAGTCAAATTAAAAATACATAAGCAGTGCTGTTAAAAAAAACTGCACGTACAGTGCGTAATTCACATTCAAGCGACGACGTGTATACTCGTCAAAAGCAATGCAAATGCTCGCATAATAATCAAAGTGAAGCGAATAAGATTTGATTTGTATTGGATAAGAAAATGAACAATCGATTGCCGGAAAAGTCATTGTTATTGAAAATGTTAAAATTTGCCAGAAAAAAAAAGAAGGAAAACAAAACGTAGGAGGAGCTGCGGCCTATTATATATTTACGAACAAGGGAAATATTTTCTTCTCGTATATCTCGTATATGGCGATAATTCACGATGATATAAAAGATCTTTGATAAGTATTACTCGGCGTTATCCATGGAACAACAAAATCAACATGTCTCCCTTCTAAGGTAGTGTTGATGGGGGTGATAGTAGATTACAATTTAAGGGTAGAGGAAGAGAGAAGAAAGACTTGAAGGATAGATTCAGCTTTTATTATACCGGTCGAGTCAGAATCACCTTCTCAATACAGCTAAGTTTGTCTGTCTGCCTGTCCATATTGTATTCTTATGTTGAACCTGCAAGTCGTTAGCAACTTTTGATCAAATTTGATCCGACCGATGGGTATAGGCACAAGGGTGAAGTTCAATTGAAATTTCAATCCCTTCCCATATAACGCTATACGAATTATCGTATTACACGAAATGTTCTCGTATATTTAATAGTGGGCCGTAGTCAACTAAAGTGTTTTTACTTGCTGCTTTATTTAGTGTAATCACCTGGAAGACTTATTATCAAGTTGCTAGAGCGACTTTCCAAGTCATACAAGACAAGACAAGACAAGGGACTTACGGATTTTTAGTTTGGTTTTCAAGATTTTTTGCGAAACAAATATCGCGTGGAAAATAGAAATGAAAGCGATATTTCTTAGCATGACTGTAAATGCATAGGTACACACAATGACATATTCTTAATGCCATTCGACCAAAAATACTTATAGTTCGCTCGATAAATAGAATTCAATTTAATCCATTACTGTTCAATACATTTTAAAACGCATTTCAATAGATTTCTTTGGCAATCGTTCTATGTGCTCTTCGAAATAATTCCAATAAATACACAAACGCACTCAATCAGAATGATATGTCGTATGTCGTTTGCCGCTTGCCGTTTGCCGTTTGCCGTTTGCCGTTTTCCGTTGTCGTCGTCATCGTCTATAGTTAAATAAATGCATACATACTTTAGCTGCCAAAAATTTCTTCGAAATGTAATCTGTTTTTTTTTAATGCATACGCTTAACTTATTGACATTTTCCCATATTTAGGACACTTTTTGTTAATTAAAAAACTTTATACGCATTTTATTCAGTTATTCTGACGGTGCTCTGACTATTGTTGACGATTAAATGAATGCGTTTGTTCGCTTATGCGTACCCTTGACCGTTTAACCGATCTACTTGTGGAGTATGTAAATTAATTAAATATCTATTGATTTATATATAAAAGGATATAATGGAAATATTGTAAATAATTATGAATGAATAGAGAAAACAAAATAAAACAAATGCATTTAATATTTATTGTGAGACAATTTCTAATCTTCCCTTATCTGTTAAGAAAAAAAAAAATATTTCTTTTTGTTATTTTTTTTTTTTTTTTTTTATCGATTTTACTAACAACGCAATCAGTATCCCATTTAAATATGTATTGTTATTAGGTCATCAGTTGATGAATACTGACTCAGGATTTTCACTTGAAAAAATTGAAATAGAAAAACAACACCGTACAATGTCACTTGATCCTGCGTTTGTCAGTAGGGCCACGGCACGCGTTAAATTACACACAAAATGCACACAAAACAGTTTTTCCTTTCACGTTAACACACAACTCAGACTAACTGTTTTCCCTCTTAGCGTTAATAAATTGTTCGAAATTTTAATATTTAGTCTTTTTATTGACGAACTTTTTATGAATTGACTTGAAATTGGTTTTTTTTTTTGCTTAAAGTTTATTTTTTTCTGAAGATTCTCTTTTTTTATTTATTTGTTATTTTTCCCCCTCTTTCTCTCTCCCATCTCTTTTATTTATTTATTTTTGGCATTTTTTTTCTTCTCTTTTTTTTTTGCCCTTGTATCCTTAATATCCGCTTTCGTAGCTTTCGTTTTTATTACTCTGACGTATAGCACTACACAGGTCCGCCTAATAAATGGATTCCAGACTATACAGTGTACCGGCACATGTTTGTAATCACCGGTAAGTAATGCTCGAGCATTCGTTTAATCAGTCAATTGACTGACTATCTTTCACTGTTCCGAATTGCTGAACAATCATGCGCACTATGGCTTAGCTGTTGAGTTAGTTAGTTAAGAAATTCACCATTTCGATTATTTTATGAGGTAACGACAGTTTGCCGCAAATGATGATGTTCTCCATCCGGTGGATTTGGCTCGTCAAATAAATTATGTTAAACATTTTGGATCACATTTGCTCTTCCGTTCTTTTTTTTCATTCCTTATCGTTGGCGATTTAACTGAATTAGTCTATGCCTGACTTATCAATCATGTTTATATGTGTACGTCTGTCATTGAACCGCTTATATTCTGAAAAATCGGGATAGAAAGATGAAACTCTGATATTAAAGAAATTTGCAAACCTCGGATATGGATTTAAAGTTATGATGAGTACGAGACAATCGTTAAAATGAGACTACAAAGCTCTTATTTATTGCCTAATCTACTCTTTAGCTGAATGAATGCTCGATTATCGCCGATTTCATAGAATTCAAATATTCGCTTAACTTGGTCCGTTTTACGTGAATACGTTGCATTGTCCACAGGAATTTTGAGGAAATCTCTAATATTTATTTACACACAAACACACACACGTACAAACGCACTTATGTGTATATATATATATATATATATATATATGTATACACATATATGGATATATAGAGATCTTCCAATTCTCTTTAACCTTTAAATAAAAATGTGGATTCATATGACTAGCGTCTGCTAAGTTTATTCACCCTACATTTAGTACAAGTACATGCTTGCATTCTGTCTAAAGAGCATTCACTTGCACCATTAAACAGATTTTAACAAATATTTACACACTTTTCTTATACAACATAAATGTGCATGTGTGTATAAGTGTTCTGCTTTTTCTTTTCTTTCTTTCTTTTTCCTTATGTTGTTTGCAAAGAGCATTTTTATGTTGCAAATGTTTACATTGGCGGGATTAAAGGCGTAACATCATCGACAACAAGTGTTCAAGTTCAATATCATTTCATTGCTATGCTTGCGCTTAGCAAGCATTTCTTACATAATATGTTTAACATAATTGTTACTTATATTAAAATTTATTTAAATTCCAAATTTTAACTTGGATTTTCTTACTTTATATGAAAATACAATTTTGCTTTATTTCTGATTTAAATTTTATTTTCTGTGTTGTGTGTGGTTGTGCTTCAGCTAGAGAAGAAATAGATGATTTCTGTAAGTCATTTGCCTCTGCCCGATCGAAAATTCAATAAATCATTTATGTAAATATTCTAAGCATAAAAGCACCTCACAGATGCCATACAATATGCTTCGTGTCCAAGTTGAAGACTATTTAGCCATGTAACTCTGTCCGCCCCTTAATTTTCTTTAAAACTCTTAACGTTGCGCAGTAATTACGACATAAGCCCCTCAAACTTGACATACACTTAGGCGAAGGCCGCAGATTAAATTTCAAAACGATTATGCAGCGAACACAAAAGCTTCGCCCACAGCTCAAAAAATTCTTACTAAATGCACAAGTAATCCTGACGGATCAAATAACACATCGCACACACTAATTGAAAAAATACCTAAAAATCTTTACATATCGATTTGAAATAATGGATATTTAAAGCGTTATACATTGGAAAGTATACTGTAAGGCGATAAATTAAATCAATATCAATCATATCAAATACCCTACACCACTTCGCTTAACAGAATCTTTCATGTAACATGGACGAGAAGTGGTTGAAAAAGTGGTCCGATCCGAATCGTTTTTAATACGGTTCGTTCTTGGGCCAAAACATGTCGGTCTATCTTATTTCATAAAAGTATCTTAAAAATTATAGATTGCACACAAAGAAACGAAACCGACAGATCGCCGAATAGCCGGATGGACAATCTTACCTTGATTTAGTAAATAATTCTTAACCGATCGATATAACAAAAGGTGGTCCTATCTTAGGTCCTTCTGGATGTTACAACCGACCGCATAAACTCAATATAGCTGGTACCACAAGCGATGTATGGTCTAAAAAGAAAAACATCTCAACTAATAAGAATAGTTTTTGTCTTTGTAAAACACGTAAGAATAGTATAGTCGAGCAAGGTCGACCATTAAACACCATACACCACTTCGCCTAGTATTGGTAAGCACGCATCAAAAATCGCGTACTATTTGCATGTAAAGGCATAGTTTTCATGACAGCCGGCACATTAGACGATGCTCAAACCATCACATGACGTAATCCAAAATTTAACAAATTTAATTTATTTCCGAGAAATTTTATTTTCGTCAGAGAAAATTGGTTATAACGGTTTGTTTTCATGACAACACTTACATGTGGTAGGGAATAAACAATAGGCCTATCTGATCCAAATTCCCTAGCGTTAATTTCTTTGCTAAATCGCTACTGTGGACCAGTTTTTATCATAAGATATTGAAAGTTAAGTTTTTTTTCTGAAGGATTTGCTATTAATGAGAAATCCTATATGGCGTGGGGTTCAAGTAATGGATCCATGTGGTTCAAATTTCTTCCACATAATTTTCATGTCAATTTATTGTAATGAAAAAATTTTGATCATAAAACATTAACGGTTAGGCCTTTTAGACATGTAAAGGCGTACGTTTCGTGAGAACTCTTACGTGCTGTGGTATTCAAAAAATAGACCTACGTGGGTCTAACGCGGTAATATTGATTTCTTTGTTTATTTACTATTATAAATAAATTTTCATGATGAAGTATTGAAAATAAGACCTTTTGACCGTATAAAAATTCAGTTTCGGTAGGAACGATTAGATGGCAAAGGGTTCAAAAAATTGCCAGAACCGATTAAGAGTTTACACATCGCTTTAGATTGGCGAAACGTTCTTACTAGGCGATTATCCCGCGAAATTTTAAAAATTACAATATTCTTTTTTATAAAATCGTATGAGACGCGGTCGAAAAAGTGATCCATCCGAACCGTTTTCAATAGCCTCCGTCCTCGGGCCAAAACACGCCATTGTGCCAAATTTCAACAAAATATCTCGAAAACTGCAACATGTAGATTGAACATAAAAATCCATGAACAGATATGAGACGGACAGACAAGCTTAGGTCGATTGAGTGAATAATTTGGAAACGATTGGTATATCTCAGATTTTTCTGGGTGTTACAATCGTTCGCACAAACTTAATATACCCTGTACCAAAATTGGTGTAGGCTATAAAAAGAAAAAAATCACTCCACTAAAAGATAAATGTTTTTTGACTATAGAAATAGTCGACAGGATTTAATGCAAAAATTGCATTATCTGATCTCCACCATGCTTATTCTTACTAATTTTTTCTTCAGTGTCTGTGTATAGGCACAGCTAATGAAAAATCCAGTCGAATGTGAAAAGAGATTTACTTACGCTCTTCACTCACCCTTTTAAAATAGCAATTGACGAATATGCTCCAAGCGCTTACGGTCTTAATCTGGAAAGATATATATATGTATTGTTATGAGTTATTTTCTTTTTCTTACTCTCTCTCTCTCTCTCTCTCTCTCTCTCTTTCTTTCTTTCTCTCTCTCTCTCTCGCGTGCGCTTTCTCTCGCTCCTTCATTTATTCTCTTTGATTAGAAACGCTTCAAATATTTTTCTTTGCTTTCGCTTGTTGTTGTTGTATTAATAAATACACTCATTGTTCTTGCTTTTCCTTTCTCTTTTCATTTTTTCATAATTATCGCGAGAGATTTCGCTTTATCTATATAAAAGTTTTGCATGTGCATTTGAGCATCTATTACAAAATTTTTTACATTAAAATAAAATAAAATCTCAAATAGTTCGAGAATCGATCATACCACCTCGAGTAATAAAAAGATAATTAATTGTAAATTCATCAAATAAATATTGTGGAGAATAGAAATACAATTAGGATTGATCGTGTGAATAATTATTTAGATACATACTAAACAATGGGCTTACGTTTTGGTGGAAGATGCTCGTTGACAAAATTAATGCAGCAGAATAATTTACGAAAGGCTTTCTATGCTTCGAAGCGATTTTTATCGCATTATCCTGTTAATGACAATATTTACGGTTTGAATGAAGAGAAAAGGAAATTGCGTGAAACGGCTTTCAATTTCTTTCAAAAGGAATTGGCCCCTTTCGCCAAAGAAATTGATAAAAACGATCATTTTCCGTAAGTGCTTAAAAGACAAACGAAATAAATAACAACAACAGCAATAACAACACCTGCATATTATATATTCATTTATAAAGCGCATTTATTTTTCTTAAATAATTAGAGAACTACGTAATTTCTGGAAGAAAATGGGCGATCTGGGATTTTTAGGTATAACGGCCGAACCGGAATTTGGTGGCACGGGTGGATCATATTTAGATCATTGTATAATTATGGAAGAAATCTCTAGGTGAGCGATGTCGTTTTCAAATATCTATTATAACAATATATAATAAGCTAAACATTTGCAAAATATGCATATATGTGTGTAGCGTTCATATTAATAGGAATTTAATTCATTTAAATTACATACCAATAAAAAGGCCATAGTTTGAACTTAGTGGATGAATATTTCATATCTACGAATACAGATTTTTGTAATTTGCTTTGTGTTTCATTGAAAACAGGGCGGCAGGTGGTATCGCCTTGTCTTATGGTGCCCATTCGAATCTCTGTGTTAATCAATTGACGAAAAATGCGACTTCCGAACAGAAAGAGAAATATTTACCGAAACTGTGTAGCGGTGAGCATATTGGCGGCCTGGCAATGTCAGAGCCGGGCGCCGGATCCGATGTTGTTTCCATGAAACTAAAAGCGGAACGTAAAGGAGATTATTTTGTTTTAAATGGAACAAAATTTTGGATCACCAACGGCTCAGTTGCCGATACGTTAATTGTTTATGCCAAAACAGGTACGGGAACCGCAGACAAGCATAGTATTACTGCTTTCATTATTGAAACGGCCACTGAAGGTTTTAGCATTGCTCAGAAACTCGACAAGTTGGGTATGCGTGGCAGTCCAACTTGCGAATTGGTTTTTCAGGATTTAAAAGTGCCAGCGAAAAATATCTTAGGCCAAGAAAACAAAGGCGTTTATGTATTAATGTCGGGACTCGACATTGAGCGCTTAGTATTGGCCGCTGGTCCGGTGGGCCTTATGCAAGCAGCTATTGATATTGCGTTCGAGTACGCTCATCAGCGGAAACAAAAAGGACAACTGATAGGAGAATTTCAATTGATGCAGGGAAAAATGGCGGATATGTACACGACTCTAAGTGCTTGTCGTTCGTATTTATATAGTGTCGCTCGTGCCTGTGATAGCGGTCATAATAGTTCGAAAGATTGCGCAGGCGTCATATTATACTGCGCTGAAAAAGCCACCCAGGTGGCCTTGGAGGCCATCCAAACGCTCGGCGGCAATGGATACATTAATGAATATTCTACAGGTCGAATAATGCGTGATGCAAAACTATATGAAATCGGTGCTGGCACCTCAGAAATACGTCGTTGGCTAATAGGAAGGCAATTAAATTTGGAATACAAATAATTCTTACACACAATTTCCTCCTCTTCCTAAAATTAAACTATGTTGCATTTATATTTGTTATTGTTTTCCATTTTATATTTAATTTTTGTTTGTTTTTTTTTTTTTTTCTTTTGATTTATAATCTATAACGTTGCGAATAATAATAAATAAAAAATAATAAAATTTAATGAGAGCATAATAGTCGCATAGATATTAGTTAGTAATGCAAAACTCGCAAACGCTCTCTCTTTCACGAGCTCCGGAGGACTAAGTAACGCCAGGAAAGCAAACCGTATATAAATATCGCTATTTGGAGGTTCACAATCGAGATATATTCTACGTATATATATGTTTTTCGGTTTTCAAATATACAGAAATATACACTAGAGGGAATAAAACTCGTAGTATATTTGGCTATGTCCGTCCATCGTGTTATTTAACTTAAAATTTCTGAACGCTAGGTGATAGGAGATCATAATGCATGACAGATGTTAAAAGAAAACTTGAAATAAATATTTACCAAAATCGTTAACACTTCAGTCCGCCTAATAAACATGACGCCCATAAAGAAAGTTCTTTCATTTCAATATTTGCACGAGCCGTCTAAGAAGTCGGATAAAAGAAAGTCGAGAAACACTTGATCCTGCTTACGTATTAATTTAGGAAAGCCTGTGTGTTAAGCATTTCCCGTGAGGCGAATATTAATTTCTTACCTCTTGAATATATTTTCTTAAAAGTGAAACTCGATTACGTTATTATTTAATTAAAAGAATTTTTTTTATTATCAATAAAATTACATAAAAGAATAAAAACACAAAAAGTTCGCTTCGCTATGTTTCCATGCGATCGTACAAAATGTCTACAAGTTGGGTAAGTATGTAAGCATATAATTGAATGTAAGTATACGTATATACAAAAAAGCAAGAAAAAGAATATATATTAGTGTGCATGTGTGGGTACATATACATGTGCGTATGATACTTTTTTTAATTACATTGTAAAAAAAATAATAATAATAATTACATTTTCATGATTAGTTATTAAGTTAATATAATTAATTATTAATTAATCAAAAATGAATAAACTCACGCGCTGAATACTCTTACGCATATATATATATATACAAATAAAACTCTTCTTACTTATTGCCCGTATTACGGAAAAGTTCGCGCAAAATGAATTCGATCTGAAAAGAAAAGTGATTACCCAACTACGCAATAGACTTGATGGATAGACAAAAAAGTTGTTAACTTTACAGTCTTTTCAATCTTTTTGCGAGCCTTCACAAAGCAAGAGGAAGCGTGAAATTATCAAAGCCGGTATACTTAAGCTCAACTTTTGCTGAGATAGGCCGACCTAGTGAATGATTATTATGAAAAAAAAAAAAAACGATTTATGGAATCGGATATTTGAGCTGAGCGAGCGAGGGTTACATCTGCAATCTTAACAAAAAAAATCAAGACTTTTCTTCCATCCCCCCACCGAAGGAGTAGCGATGTATGCTATACGATACGAGCGCAACAAACGAAAAGCTGTGCCGTGTGTATATTAATGGGTTATTTAAAAAGATGTTATGATCTAAATTTGGTACAAATATATCTTAACGCCAGCTAAGCCGTTGCTTGGCCAACATGCTTGAAAATTCAAATAAATACAACTTTTTTACATTTCATTCACACTTCAATGCTCAGAATCGAAAAATGTTTGTGCAAAAAGCAAAAATTGCGCTTGATTCGTGCAAGTATGTTTAAAGAAAATTCGCATAAAAAGAGATCTATTTGTATATATTGATAAGACTGGAAACTTAGTACGAACATATAATTACAAAAATACAAAAAAAAAAAACAAAAAAGAAGCACATAAATGACACATTAATGCATGATTAGCTGTATAGCTGTGCAAGTGATTATCAAAAATCCGGTTGATTTAAAGTAAGCAAATTTGCTGATACATCAGTGTATTCATGAAGGATTTATTTTTTATAGAAAATCCGAATACGCAGATATCGAATTAAGTTATGATCCAAACCAGTGACCAATCAACGATATTCACAGTGAACGGTGTAAACTGTAAAGACTTTAATTCATTAAGAAACGGTACGATTTTCCATCGAAAGCAAATCAGAAATCAGCAAAAAAGCCATTTTCGCTTTCTACAGGTTGTTTGTTTCCATTTCGAATGGACTAGTAAAAGTCAAATTCTTCGTGTAAGAGTGCAATAATAAAAGAAGAGCGAGAAGGTACGCACTCGTTTGTGTAGGCGGCGGCAGTAGGCATCTTCCATATATTGATTTTAGAGAATAATATTAGGTTATGTTGAAAAGTCTCAGGTGATTGATGTTTAGTGACTCTGCTACATCCCGATAGCTTGCTTCATCAGCCAGATATATCTTAGACATCGAAGTTTCGGTAATGGAATCGAGCAAGCCCCTTCCCGGGCCCTTCGTTCGCTCACACTTTACAAATTTTTTTCTTACAACGTTTTCACCTTTCTCTTAGTGAAAAGGCATTACAATGCGAATTTCTTCAGATATTTCATTCGTTTTCAAATCAATATAACTTTTTACCCGAGTCAAGAGTTAGAAGACTATCTTAAGTGTTACCTTTTAAGCACGTGTTCGTTTGAGACAATCAGGAGAGTGTTGTCCGATATATAGGCATCAACACAATCACGGATCGGAAAAAACCGAGGAGAAAAAAAATGGAATTAGAACAACTGTTCAGGGTGCAAAATGAATGAAGCGCGTACCTTGCCGGATATTTGATTGCCAATGCACATTATACGTATATATATATATATATATATATATATATGTTAGTAGAAAATTAAATTTTTTTTTTTTTTTTAATTATATCAATTGGCAAAAACATTGGCATTAGAAAAATGATTATTATTATAGAAAACCTATTGTTAATGTTATTTTATATTTTTCGATTAATACGTACACAAAATATTTCTTATAAGCTAAAGCACTTTTGGCAAAATGTAATTTTTTTTTTGAATTTATTATTCCAAACGAAAACTATGAGACTCGGTTTTCTTTTCCGTTCTCATTTCGGATGTTGTTGTATACGATTTACGTTCCATGACACGTTGAGTCATTGATGTTAAACGTTCTGAACCCTGATCGATAAGACTCAGTTTTCCGCCGTCAGTGTTAACCGTCATTTGCTGGAAACTGCTTTCCAATGGCTTAACGCTTGCCGTCTCCGTGGTTTTATCAAAGTTGCGTGTTTCATATCTAACAATAGAAGAGAAAAGAAGAGAATTTGTAAAAAGTATACGACAATGAAAAAAAAAAGAAAAAAAAAACCTTGAGTTCTACATATGCGGCAGGTTGTGGCAGATTGAAACGATTATTTTCAATTCAAAGCAGTTTTCTTTATAAAGCAATCGTGATTGTGCCTGTAAAAAGTCCTCTACAAAAAAACTCATTTTTTATATTTTCGGTTACACAAGTCATTAGGCTGGGTTTGCAAAATCAGTTAAGTCGTGGCTAAGCTTTCATTGCATCTAACAACCAAATATCAGTCGACAAGACTATTAGCCGATTGGAGACACCTTTTCCTTGCTGACTGACTGCTCGAATCTTTACGCAGTATTAAAAGATTAAGTAAATCGGTCCTAAAACTCACTCACAATTATCAAGAAATCATACATAAATAAAGTGAAACTTTTTGTATATGTTTTTTAGTCTGCATGATCATCTTGGAGATGCTATCCATCATTGACATTTTAAAGTAAGAACATGGTTTCAAATATTGTTTATTCATTTTTTCTTTTTTTACACACATGACTTCCGGGATATGTTACAATATCGATTGAATATTTACGTACATATAACATAGTCATCAAGATAGTGAAAATTGTGCTGAATAAAAAGCAGTCGGTGAGGTACCCTGGCAATATCGCCGTTTACTTTCCAACCAGACTCAAGATTGAACGGAAAAAAAGCTTTTGAAAGTCTCTATAAAAGAGTGTAAGCATATTCAAGCCGGATGTAAATGTTGCTTTATTCTCTATCAAACTTTAAGATAAAACTTCCTTAACAAATTATTTCATTTTCTGTATTGCAGCTTTCTCTACGATCGATGGAGAACATCGCAGTTTTACCCAGCGAGAAGAGCGAATTTATTTGATCTCATCTTTTTCGGAGAACTCTTATCCTTCGTTAAGAGTAAACCTTATTGGCGTTAAAATTTCTAGTCGTTGCCAATTCAATTTCGCCTTGGTCTAGGTATTAAAGTTAAACTATTTAGAATAATTAAAGTCTCTAAATAAATGATTATAAAACCAAAAAAAAATTTTTAATAATAAAAACTCAATGCGAAGGAAGGTGACCTCATTTGGAGTTTGTGCAGAATGTTGTCTGCGATCATACTGCACAGTGGACAATGTGCATGCTAAAATCTTGAGCTAGCAAATATGATGACTTATTGGAAGATCTGCTAATAATCAAACTGGAATTGGGTCTGCTAAAAGGCAAGGCAGATCCGATTTAGATCTCGAATCAAGACGGATTATGATTGCTGTGGTCGAGAACAAAAATGAATGATGCAAATTGATATGCTAAAGACGCAAGGCAAGGCATTATTAATTAAATGAAACTGTTTAGTTCCTGCACAGCACACGCAGACGTCAGTTCAACGCTTTACCTAAATAAATTCGAATATATATATTGCGACGTTTACAAGAAGAAGAAAACATTTTTCACATTTTCTTTTCGTTACATTTAAAAAAAAAAAGTAATTGATGCGAATGTCTAATAAATTTTAAAAATTCCATATAGTTTTCAAAATTTTGTCAATCACAATCTAAAGAGAATGTTCTTGAAGAAGCGGTTGGCAGTATCTTAACAAATTTAATACTTTTCCATCACTAACCTTGAAGTGTAACCTTCGTAGCTTTGATGTCCGGGATAAGAACTGTTACTGGTGATTTGCACTACGCCACCTTGACCGAAAGTTTTGTCATGAAGATCTTGTACACATGCTTCCAAATTCCGATTCACTTGATTTAAATTCGTAACCGTTGCAGTTGCGGTGGGTGTGGGTGTGGTGGCATTGACAACTGTTGCAGGCTGTTGTTGAGAATTTTTGTGCATTTTATGAGTAGACGTATCATATGTTGTTTGCTGATAACTATTGCTATTAGTAGGTGTTAAAGGACTAGTAGGCTGCGATAATCTGCCACCCGTATTACTAGGTGAACTGCTACCGCCGGTCACTGGACTGCCTGGATAAGGCCTTGGCACAGCGTTGCCAGTTAATTTAGTGTTAGTTCTAAATGTATGTGTTGCGGTTTGCATGTTAGAGATAGTGGTTGAGAGTGGTGGTGGAGGCGGCGGAAATACCGTGGCATCATTATCATCCTTAGTATGGCTCAAGAAAGTTGGTGACACCGCGCTCGGATGATGAAAGTGTTGAGGGTTTGTGGTATAATTGTAATGGTGTTTAGATTGTTGCTGTTGTTGACTCAAATAACCGGGTGACGCCGATGGCTCTTGATGACCATAATAACCCGAGCGGTTAAGTGTCTGTATTGGAAAATGTTAAAAGCCATTGTTAGTTCGCGAATAGATAAAGTTAAATGCACGAGAATAATTTAAAAACCACTACACAGTTACTCTGCCCCTAATTTTTGCATATGTGTTAATCTTTTACTACGCAAAGATACATTTTTTGTTATTAATAACGTTCCAAAGTATTAAAATTGATACATACGTTATTGTGGCTCTTGAGAGTGCCGTATGACGACTGAATGTATTCTGTATCACTTTCATCAGTTGTAAAGCCTTGAACGTTCTTTTGCCTAGAACGTGCTTGTCGTATATGTATGAGTTTTTGACGTGCTTCCTCCAATTGTTTTTCCATGCGTAATACATCAGAACGAGCGTTAATTTCCTGAGCCATACCATCAACCATCGAAGTATTAATTTTCAGAGTGCGCTCTTCTTCAATTTCAAGACCTTGTTGAGCGGCTCTCACCAAATTGTCTGTAGATTTGATTACAGCATTTCCAGCCGCTTGAAGACGTCTGCCCGCCTCCGAGTTCGGATTAGATTTTACTTTGCAAGCAATTAACAACTGGGCTGTGGAAGCAGCTACCTGTTTAGCAGTGGAAATAAGCATTTCTTCTGTGCCTACACCACGCACAAGATTTTGGGCTGCCTCTACTAAGCTGTGAGTGGCTGCTGCGACCAGACGTGCAGCTGAAATTAAGCCCTCTGACCACTGCCCATCATCCGATGATGTTAAAGGTCGTCTAGCCACTTTGCCTTGATCGATTAGCTCACGTTGAGCAGCATTGGCTGCTCTTACCAGAGCCGAAGAAGCAGCCATAATACCCTTAGCAGCTTCCAATATCATTTCATCAAATTTCATATTTTCATCCAATTCAATCTGTAAGTAAAACGCGAGAATATTGAGAATGGCTATTAGGACAGAAATCCATGAATTGCAAATGTTATGAACAATTATTAAAAATGAATTTGAACATACATTTTGTTAGTGGCTTAGTTAATAATCACAGTAATAATATGTTTGATTCCTGGGTGAAAGACAAAATGCAACAACCAAGAATATCAAACATATCTAACTGGAATTATCAGTTGTTGAGTTAACAGTAGTTGGAATTGAAAGCAAACACCAGAGGTACCATAGTTAGTAGCAAAAAGGATATTAAGTACAGATCTCATACTCATTCACACTTTTAGTTTCTTATTAGTATTTTTTTTTTTGTTGTTTAATTTATTTTCACTGCATGGTTGAAGCATTAGTATACGTTCGTCATTCATCAATTATTGGTTTAACGTTGTTTAATGGTAATAGATTTTAAACAAAAAAATTTACCTTGACATCATCGTTACGACGAGGACGCAAAGAAGCTAATTTCTTTGCGGCCGCATCAATGGAAGCAGCTGCTCCAAGCAACTCATTTTCAGCTATTACAGTTGGATCTTCCGGATCTATCCAATCGGAACCTTTCAGCAAACGAGCCATAGCCACAAGATCGGTGACACATTTCGCTACACGTCGCGATAAGTGCATACGTTCATCGGCGGAGCAGTTACGCAATATACCGTTTAGAAGTTCGCGATAAGATTCACCCACCGCTGCACCAGCCTCAAGTGTACGTTGACGTAGATCTTCAGTTTCGGCACAATTCCAAGCCACCGAACGACAAACCAGCAGCATTTCAGATATTGATCGTCTTCCCATGTTGGCGGCAGCTACAATATCCCCTTGTAAATTGGAAGCACCAGCAGCAACCGCTTTAGCGGTCGCCAAAGTGACATTCTTTGTGACTCTTATCAAGTCCTCAGGGCCTACTTGAGCACTACCCGTTGGAGGCGGCGAATGCATAGCCTAAATGTAAAGAAAACAAATTATATATATGTGAGTATACATCAGATGAAAGGATCAAGCATCGTAGGTACTTACCCGTATTTCCTGTGATATAGCTTCCACTGTTGCTTCCATAGCTCTCGTACCTCTGCTATGCTCATCTTCAACAGCTTTCACTGTTTTCAATAGCGAGGATACATTTAAGACCATCACCTGATGATGTAGGAATGGAGGATGTGTGTTCAAAAATCGCATACAAAACAAATCTAATTTCTTCTCTACATGCGTGTAACACCTGTTTTTACTTTTACTTACTGAATACTTAGGGCTTTTGCATGATACAAACTATTATTTGCAGTACTACTACTATTACTACAACAACGACTACTACTACTACTACTACTATTACTATTATAACTGGGACTAAACTTTAGCAATAAATTGATATACTTCGAAAATAAATAGTAATTGAAGATTCTTTACTAAAAGCTAATTAATATGAATATACAAAGCGTTTGGCAGGTAATTAAAAATCATCAAAATTTCTGATTTATGCATTTTGTTTTTACAGACAATAATGAGCTAAATGAGACAATCGTTCGTTATCAATTAATTGATCAAATAATATTCTATAAACTATTAAAATTAAATAGTGAAAGAATATGGCGACAGCAGATGGTGCATTATGAAGATAGCGATGACGCGAACAGTAGTAGTTTTTCATTCAATCGTTATAACAATACGACTGTGTCCGTTTAGTTTGGCTTTTTGATTTATGTTGTTGTTAATTTCGATAGCAGCAATTTTGCTCAGTTTTCATTAAGCATCTTTGTATGTTTATGTGATTGAAAGATGGTCGCACGCAGAAATGAGAAACGAAATAAAAAGAATTATGGATAGAAAGAAAAATCATATCAATTCGTTTATTACCAAATCTTCGTTTCGTTTCTATTAAAAAAGCGAAGAAGAAGTTAAGAATTTTTCGTAACAAAAAAAAAAAAAAAAATGGCTTGATAAATAATTAAAAATATACCAGAAAAATTTGATAGACATGAAGATACGAAGAGACGATATGATAAGCACTATTGATTCCGCCCATCGATAATGAAAATTTTTTGCTTTTTCATATTCTTGCACACTTGCAGCTTGCATAGCAATGAATAATGCGGGCTAAGTTTTGTTAATCAATGTAGTTTGGAAAACCTTGAGAGAAAATAATTTAAAATCTGCATTCATCGATGACTAATTATTAGCAGACATCCGTTTGAGGCAAGAAGAACAAGAAGACGAATGATTGAGATGATTATATGGTTTCAATCAAAGGTGCGCGCTCATTTCGACGCTATTTACTACAGCAAGGTTTTCAATTTAATGGTTAGATAAATTTTTACTAATTTTATTCAAAATTTTCGTAACAATTTCAAAGCCGCAATCAGTGTAAGCGAAGTTCCCTTCAGTTTCAAATACGAAAATTGAACATAACGAGTTAAGAGATGCTTTTGGGCCTTCTAGAAAATAAGGAAAAAATTCAGTAAATTGAAGAAATTATTTGTTGGAAATAATGTCTTGTCTGTTACGCGCGAGATTTCTAATACACTAACATATGTCTGCGTATTTATGTCCATTCCAAAGTAATTCCCAAAAGACTTATGATTGAGAGCGATTCGAAATTTTTCAGTGCTTTTGCTAAGCAATTAAAAGTTTAGGATGAAGGCTCTCGAATTGATTATGAATTCGATTATGGTATAGACTATACTTGCTCGCCGTTATCACCGTACTTTCGCAATACGCGGAGTGTAAGACAAGCACTTTTGAGAACGCGGAAAACTAATGGTATTTTTATGGTGCTGGACAAACGGAAGCAATAATAAGAAATTTATTGTAATGAAAAACACGTCTATAACACATTTCAAAATTTTAAGCAAATCTTTCTCGAAATACGATTTTTGATAATCGTAAGATAACCTTTTCGCTGATCAAAAACTGATCAAAAAATCACTAATTCCAAAATCCCTTTCGTATTCTCTAGCTATAGACATTTAAATTAAATGCAATTCTTCACAAGGGCCCTTTAAATTAAATATACCTCGCGAGATTAGTTTCAGCTATTTTTTAAAATTTTTTTGATACTTAAATATACGCTTAATAGTCTCTCTAACTGTTGTTAGTCAATTAATTTTCTTTCCATACGAAGAGAGACTACTAGGCAAAAGTAGGCTTTTTTTAGGCTGTTACAGTGGTTTTACGACTGAACGATGGGCGACTCACTTAAAGAGAGGAAAAAGCGAACATGTTGAAGATAATCAGTAGTCGTCAGAATAAAGTGGAAAGACTGCATTGGAAAAATGTATTTAAGAAAAAAAGGTTAGAATTGAATTTCCTCCCCTAATGCAATTACTTATCATATCACACTCGTATACTGAATGCCTACATTCACGGAAGAAGATAAATAAAAATAGTTGCAAATACAGAGAATGGGAGAAAGGAATACAAGCACCAATCAGCCGAAGTTGAAAATAGGTTTTAGTAGCCATTATTTACAGCAAAGCATCTAGCATCTAGCATCTAGTTAATTAAGGGGTATATTGTTAGGTAATCTGAAACCATTAAAAAATCAACTAAGGAAAAATAACTTTTGCATACACTAAGGGAATTATTGTATTTTCAATTAGAATGATGATGATGATGATCACTTATTATTTAGTATATAATGATTGAATACGGAATGTAAATTTACGTGCTATGATACATACACACTTCTGTTTGATATGTATACATTTTTTTTCTTGTAAGTGATGACGAAGATTTCGAAAAACAAATTAGTGAAGAGTAAGTAGTAACTAAAAATCGCAAAATCGCATCAATTAAGCGACGGTGAAATTTCTATAGATGCCGTCAATCAAAAACTACATAATGCTCTTAGAAACACCTGTCAATCGTTTTAAGTGCCCAAGTTTTTTTTTTTTACTTTTTGCATAATTACAACATTAAAAGCGTTACACTCAGGTAGAAGAAAGCATTAGACAGAGAATAATGAAAAAAAGTCTTTTGACTTGTGTGGACCTACCCTCGCACTTTCCTTAAGATCTTGCATGGAAGGATCATTAATAGGTTTCCCAGAAGCCAACTTGGTGGCATTTATCAAATCACCTAGGGCTGAAGCAACATCTTTTACAGCGTTTATCACCATTACCTGGGAATCTGGTTGAGAAGAGCCCAGAGAACAGGCTCCCCGTTTCACAGCGTCGGCCAATTGCACTGAAATTGTAATTCCGTTAGAAAAATTTGTTTCAATTTTCATTTCACTTACATATGGTTGTAACAGCATTTTGCGCCGCATTAGCCAGCTGATCTTGGGTGCCAGCAGCTCCGGTAACCAATACTTTGGTATCTTCTACCAACGCTTTAGCTGTCTGTAAGATGTGCTCGCGATGATCAGCAAAAGTACCATCGCCATCTGAATGTAACGTACCGGCGGTAGCAAACATGATTGTGGTATCTAAATCTCCAATTATGCCGGAAACAGTGTGAGCTGCATTAATGCAAGCCTGGGTACCGCGGGAGCCCGCCTGCAAAGCAGCTAAAACTTGTGCAACTTTTTCGGATATTTCGCGTGCACTACGCGATATGTCGTTTTGCGCTGAAGTATCTCCAGGTCGTGTACCTCCAGCACTTGACTGTATCATAGAGCTAACCGATCGACCCAAATCAATGACGGTACTTCGTATACGCATGGCCACGTCTGGCGAGGTTGTAGTAGTAGAAGCTCCCACCGAATCCTGAGTTAGTTGAGTGTATTGTTTGGCCATTTCAACAGTCAACTGCGGCATCAGTTTAGGTTCTATGCTAGATTTAGCATTAATTTCATTACCCAAGCGCGCAATTTCCTTGGCTGCTTGTACCATGCGTGTCTGATAGTCAACAAAGGAATCTGAGTACGATGCATTTAACAATGATTGACGCTTGTCCGTTAAACGTGTAATAGCGCGATTCACTTGTTCCATTAGGCCCGTCACAATCCCAGTTTCAGCGTTTATTTTCTCAACTGTCTGCGTCAGCTCTTGTATGGCCTCTCGTGTCCCTTCGATGGCATCGTCTAATTTTGGGTGCGTATGTAAAGCCCTAGGATTGCCAGCGGATTCTTTTGCGGCTTGTACCAATTGCACGGCACTTTCCACCACCGACTTAGTTTGATTAAGAAGACTCATTTGTTGATTTGTGTGAACTATGTGCGTGCAAGCACCAATAGCTCCATTTACCATCGGCACCACATAACGAGAAATTTCGCCGACTGCATGACCTAATTGCTCAGCATTATTTTTTCCGGCTAAGCGTATAGGCTCCAACTTATCTAATAACTCAGCAGCAGAATTTAATGTTTGGCCGCTGAAACCGTGCAAATTGTTGTCACGGCGTAGACTTAAGCCTTGGGCATTTACCGCCAACGCGCAACTGTCTAATTCTCTCATACAAGTTCCTAATGTTTGCAAGACCTGATCGCACTGCGCTTGACCCGGAGCTTTTTCCCGTATATTGTCCACTAAACGTTTCACAGATTCTGATACTGGTGTTGAAGCATTTGATAATTTCTGCCATACCGGGGGATCATCTGGTGATAAAGCCAACGATTTGGCGGCTTTTACCATTTCAATAACTCCGTCAATTACTCCTCTAGCAGCATTAAGGACGGGTTCTTGAGCCTTCCTGCCTTCAGCCGAAATTTTGGCCGGTATGGAAATAAACTCGGGACTAGATGCGTATTGGCGCACAGCTTTTACTGCTTCCAATAAGGGCTCGACCAAACGCGCTCGTGATGGAGTAGCCGGATCATCTTCAATGGCCTTAATTTCTTGAACCAGGTTTGCGGTGGCCGTGGCAACTTGTTTTGCTAAAACTATAAACTCATTCTTGGCTACAGGATTGTTAGTATTCATGCTGGCTTGGCGACAAATCGAGCACAAATAACTTGTATGCTTGGCAATAACTGTAAGAGCTGAAATTTTTTGTTGCTTGGACGATTTTGGGCTACTAACAATGTCGCAATGTTGACGAATGCCTTGGTATGCCCACGTCAATTGGGCTTGATCAATAATGCCAGGACGACCTGCAATGCTGCTGGGATGAGAAACGCCAATTAAGTAGGCGGCTTGAGCCGAAGACTCAATTAAGCCGTGAATAGATTCGGAAACATCATTCACCGACTTTGCAAACTCAATGTAATTAGACTGCTTAGCGTTGTTAATCATTTCAGAGAAGGCATAACCGAGATTTCGTGACTTTGTAGTTGCAGTTTCAACGCAATCGAAGTATCCTTGGTCATTAATAGGCTCATGGGGATATTCTAACATAACACGTAATGCTTCAATATTACGGGCAGCATTATCGCATTCCTTTTGACCGGGAGCTGATTGTATACTGGCGTCCACTAGTTTATTAATGCTTTCAGTTACACTACGAGCAGCAGCATGCAAAAGATTCTTTGCGTTTGGCTGACCTGGGTCAGCAGCAATAGATTTTGCTGTTGACAATAACGAGCATGATTGTGTCGATACATTACGCAAGCAATTGATCATTTCAGAACGCACAGCCTCGTCTGGCGTCTGACCGGCCATTTCCATGGAAACTGAAAGCAAATCTCGATAACTAGCAGCGAAATGATTGCTAGCTTCAGCAAGTTGGGCTGGACTGGCATACGCTTGCACGATCTGAGCTCCAGCAGTACTTAAAGTTTCCGAAACTTGCTTGAGTTCGCTTTGTAAAATACTGTAACTTCGACTAGATGGGGGAAATTCGCTCATTGAAAGTATCTCACTTAACTCGCTGACATTACGTAACGCCAAGTCGACTTCACGTTGACCTGGTATACAATCGACCGTTCTAGACAGTGCTTCAGTGACGTCACGTCCAGCTTGTGTCAGAGCATGGGTATCACCTACATTTTGCAAAGTACGCTGCGCTTCTTCAATGAGACGAGCTGAGCTCAAAACAACTTCGTCCGCGCGATCTATCACAGTTGGATTACTCGTAGTGGCGGCAACGCCATGAACACTTTTTGTAAAGTCACCCAAAGCTAAAGCTGTATCACGACCAGCAGTACCAGCATACAATCGATGGCCTTGCAGAACTGAAGAAATCAATTGACTTAAAGCTATTCCGACATTTTTCGCGGACTTGCACAATTGTTGGGCGGTGTTTTCGACTGTTTCACCAGGTAATGGGCGCAGAGTACCTGACTGAGCTGCTTTGCGTGTATCATCGAGAACGTTGTGAAGATTACGTACCGCTTCTAATGCTGACTCTAATTCCTGTCCTCCACATGCTTCTCGAGCTCGCAAAGCTGCTGAATTTAGTTCGGAGACGGTTTGACCTAAAGATAAAGCACTCTTAGAAAGCTGTGTTGCAACGGGTATGTCAGTTACAGTCGGCTGAAGAGCACGAGCCGCCCTTGATACTTGAACAGCAGGTTCAATGAATTGTTCAGCAGCTTCAATTAAATTGAATTGAGCATTATAATCATCCGGATTGGAACGAGTAGTTTTCACAGTAGTAACTAAGCGAGGTATAGTGTCAGCCGCACGCTTACAATCCTGGAGCAATGTTTCCTTTGTCTGATGGTCGTCACTATGCTGCACTGCATTTTGGGCGGCGCTAATGCACTGCGTTGCAGCGGAGGCGGCCTGCTTCGAGCAATATTCCAAACGTCGTATAAGATTGCGTTTAATAGCTGGCGTGTTAGCAGTAGTGGTGGTAATCTCACGTAGTTCTTCAGCGGCGCGACGTAGGGCATTTTGATTTTCGGTATCGTGCGGATTACTAGAACAAAGACGAGCGGCTTCTACTAACTTAGCAGTGGCATCGGCTAATTGCTTAGCAGCGGATAGCAAACGTCTTTGCATATCGGCATCCTGCTGTTGGTCAGCTTCACCTTTAATGCTTTGGATAAGTTGCGCTGTAGCTTGTCCCAACGTCTTCGCGTGACGTACCATCTCCTGAGGGTCATTTGAAGAGACAAGAATGTCCGTGCCAATAATTACGTTTTCAACGGGACTCATTTCTTGACTTGTGCGATTAGCATATTCACGAGAGCTCAATTTTACGTGCTCCATCAAGTCACTTAAACTCTTAGAGACATCGCGAGCTGCCGCCAACAAATCGTTTTTAAGTTTAGGATCGTTGGTAGCTTCATTACACATTTCACATAAATATTTCACAGCACGTGTGACATTACGTGCAGAGCCTTCTAGGTGTTCGCGACAAGCGGCGTTATGAAGTGTGGGAGCCACAACTTTAGCACAAGCGACCACTTGACTTGCAGCGAAAGCGCATTGAGCGGCTAATCCAATCACCCGGTTTCGCGACTCATCGTCCTCACAACTGGCGGCAATGGATTTAGCACGCAAAACTAATGCAGCCGTGGTATTTGCGACCGCTTTCGCAAGAGAAAGAAGCATATCTTGCAGATCATAATTTTCCGGTACGTCCTCTTCGGCGATTGTGCTCAACACACGAGTGGTAGCTTCACTCACTTCGCCCGTGGCCTTTATCAAATTATCAAAGATTCGCGAATTTTGTGGCGGTTCTTTGCTTTCAGGTTCAGCAGCTTTCAGCAATTCACTGAACGCAGTGCACAGTTTACGTGCGGCTTCTAACAATCTGTCCCCACTACTCTCGTCCTCCATAAGGGCCGCAATCAATCGCACTTCTTTCGTCACTTCCGGTATAGTTTGTGTGATTTGTGAGACCGAAGCTGAAACGGCTTCAGTATCTATCTCATCCGGTTGGGTAGCCATTATAATTTGAGCTGTGGCTGCACTCATCGTGGCTACATGGCTTGTTACTGCCTGTTTGGAAGTATCGAGAGTATTTTCACGCCATTCTATGGAACGCATATCATTCCCGAGTTCTTGAATGGGTGCCTTTGCAAGAGAAACGCAAATAAACAATAATAACAAATAATATTGATAGTCAGATCATTAATTTACCTTCGTTCGTAATTCTTCATTAGCACGCATTATTACGTCTTGACCAGCCGAAATATAACCTAATAGAGCTCGTTGAGGTTCCGTCAAGTTCACAGAGCTAATACGGACTTCTTTAGACTGCAAAAAAAAAAAAAAAAAAAATGGAAAGCAAATAAATATCAATTAACCAATCAGCTACCAGTTGTCAATCACTATGTTAGGATTTTCAATTGAATATTTATGACACCTACTCTGTGAAACTTGGCGCTTTCTTATATATAGAGGGCAGCAGTAATCAAATAGAAATTATGAATATTCGTTAATTTTCGAAATTATGATAAAATTAATGGATAAAAAAAATGATTTTTTTTTTTTGATTTTTTTTAACATAATAGCAACATAAATAGAATTTGTGGTATTTGTGCATATGTGTGTGAGTGTGAAAGTGTGTATAAAAGAGAGTTGCAATGAAACTAATAAAAAGAGTGCACTTACCGTGGGCGGTTGATGGGCATGATTTACTTGCCCAACAAATGCGCCGAATTGAACAGTTTGCAATTCGCCTTGAATGTACGATTTTTCGCCTAAGGATACATTTAATTTAAATTAAAAACACATAATTAAACAAAGAGTACAAAATTAAAGAAATCAACCAAAGATTAAGCTAAAAAGCAACGCGACTAATAAATGTTATTTTACACCGCGTGTATTACATACCATCATTGACTTGCATCAGGCCGGGGTGAGCTAAAGATTCAGTGTTAATTTTTCCAATTTTATTCGTTTCATGTTGCAAAAAGGTGGCTCTGTAAAAAATTAAGTTAAGCTAAGTCAATGTAAAATCACAAAATTTAAGGCATTTTGCATTTAATTTACTTAGAAGGCGCTACCGATTCTTCCACCATTGTAGAACCCTCGTCACCTTCGATGCCAAAATGATCTTTGGTTTGTTTCTTTTTCATTATAATATCAATGTAGCCGGCAATTAACTGTACTATCTGTTCGGCTTCCGTTGTTTGGACTGAATAATACTGATTAGCATAATCGCCAAAATCCAAAGTGAACGTATTGGGAGAAGCACCCCAACGTCTGACCGTAGTTAATGGCCATGATACCAAAATTTCTTTAGTACGTTCATCTAAACGCAAAACCGAATCCTTAGTAACGCCCAAAAGACGCGGCACCAGTTTATTTTTGCCATTCATTTTTTCTTTAACCAAAAAGAACGTGACACCGTACGTAGGTAATTCCCGAGCTGTTTTCGTATATAATACTTTGGCATCAATTTCCGATAAGTCAACATGTTTCTTATGTTCAGCAAAGATTTTCTTCTCAATATTTTTTACACGCACATACGATTGAGGTAAAAAGTCCTTCAAGCTGTCAATGAAAAAGGGATAAAACTAAGCGATTTAGATAAATCAAAAAAAAAAACAAAAACAAAAAGAAAAACTTACTCCAAGAAACCAGGTTTATGTTTGGCTTCATTATGAGGACCAAATTGTATGTGCACTTGTATGCCAGCGAATTCACAGGCTATAAAAGCAGGCAAAAAAGCAAAAAAAAAAAAATGAGAAAAAATCAATTTGTATTTTAATGCAGAGAGAAGAAAAGAGAGAGAACTATTTACCTTTTTCTTGGGTGACTGGATGTGTGCCATCTAATATAGCATCACGTGCTTGCACGTATAACAAATTTAACTGAACAGGATCACGTGAGTCGATATTTTGATCGGAAAAGAAAAAACGACGACGCAGCAGTACTGTCTCCGACTCATCGATGCCCTGTTCACGTAATGTTTTGCCCACATCAACCCAATTAACTGCGTGAAAGTGCATGGAAAAAATAACGGCTTGCTAAACGTATTCTTATGCGATAATAAAGGGAAACTAACTTACTTTCGTCATCGGTTTTTAATTTTTTTCGTAAACTCTCCATTTTAGCATCTCGATCCTTTTCAGTAAACTTGCGACGTAACGTCAAAGTACCAAATTTATTGTCTGGCAAATTCTCATTTTGCGATTCGGTTTCTTCGCGCACCAGACCATACTCCTCGTGATTGGTGATCCCGATTTTAGTGCATATAACCACCATCAGTTGCGAGACAGGCTGCGAATCGTCTACCAAAATGGTTTTCACAGCACCATCCAACATACGCACTCGCAGAGTACGCAATTTACGTCGATATTCCAACGTGTCCTGGTTATGCAAAATGTAATAACCCAAAGTGCGTCCAGCCTCGAGCCACACACCTTGCTGGTTTTGCTCATCTGAGATAAACAGGCCATATTCGCTGGCTGCAAGAGAACAATTATGAGGCAAACATTAATGAGAGGTTTTTTTTTCTTATTCTTATTCTTTTTTGTTTTTTTTTTTTTTGTTACAAATATCTTCTGTACTTACGTTGGCCTTGCACAGCTTCAGCAAATTTATCACGGATTATTTTGCAGGCATCGAAGACTGTTGTATTTGGATGGAATTGTATGGTTTTCGTAACACGACCTCCCTCTAAACTTATACGCAGCGACAAAGTCGACATTTTTCTCTCGTTCTTCTATTCTTCGCTTATTGTGTTTAACACTGCTCGCACTGCTGCCTCTGCTTTTATTGGTATTAAATGGTTGTAGTACAAGCAATAAATCTATGGCAGGCTTTCTTTTTACTTTTTTTTTTATAATAAGGGGCACTTCACGTTCAATCCATTAAAAATGAAATAAGAAGAACAAAGACCGAACAAACAAATGAAATAGAAAAATCGGTAAAAGCATAATGACGATGTATATATGTATATATGTATGTTGAGTATTAACAAAAAAAGGATGACACAGATTTATTTTTTATTTTTCAAAAGAAAAAAAATTTAGAAAAACAAACAAAAAAGCTTGTCACACTAATACCGAGTGCTGATAGCTACTGACTGCCCAGAAGAAACTAACGCATCGCATAAAGTTCAAGAACCCACCCCTGCAGCGCAGTTAAATAGCCGACGTCCCACACGCACACACGTGTTTTATTTACTCGATGGTCTCGTTTATAAACGATAGTTGTTTTATCTGACGCGCACGGAGAAGCTCTCCCCTATGTAAATGCCGCTACGATACATCTACACATAACAACAATCTGCATAAATTTAATCATTTTACTTACTTTACACAGTAATCGCTTACTATAATAAAGTATTTTCTAATAACAACTTTAATAACAATAATAACAAAATGCTTGGCTTTTATCACAACCCGTAGATAGATATAAAGTTCGTTTAATATTCGAAAACTGCGGTCTGTTTTGTTTTGCTTTTCATTTAACATTCGAAATTCGAAATTAATCAAAAGCTCATCGCAGAGGCAGGGGGAAGAATAGACAGCGTAATAGTTTACAAAATTGTCTGTTTACGAAAACATGTTCTTCTCGTCATACATATCTAAGCAAAAGGGGAATTTCTCGGTCTATTCATGAACACTTTAACGAGTTTAAAAATCATTGATCTGCGATAGGGTTTTGGCTTTTGCTACGCCACGACATCCTTTCATACTTTGATTAACTTTTAACTCGAGTCATTTTCCCTTTGTTTGTTAAGTCGATTACTCTTTTTTCATAAGTGAAAAATTTTATGATTAAACTAAACACAGGATTTCGAAAAACTTTTCATTGAGTCGTCAGAGAAAGGAGCGCGTCACGTTGCTATATTTATCGTAGTCCACGTGTCATTTGAAGGAGAAAAGTGATTTTCGCCGATAATAAAAACTATGTCCATCTCGAAATTCGATGTATGCATGAATGTAACCGGAGGATAGATAAATAACTAAATAAAAATTCGAAATTTTTAAACTCTATATAGAGCAAACACAACTTTCTGACTGATTTTTCTGAAATTATTACAACTAAAAGAACAAAATTGCCATTAGTTGATTACGGACTCATTTTATTTGATTTGTTTTTTTGTTTCTGGGGCTGAACGTAGACGAATGATTGAAATGGAAGAAGTAATGTTTTCAACTTGACTCTTTTTACATTCACGTAGGCGTATAATATGCGATTCGCTTTCTATATGTTTGTTTGCATGTGTAAATATCACAACAATAGTTCAACACCCTATAAGGATACTCGGGCAAGAACGCAAGAAACGAAACGAAAGGCAAAAAAAAGGCTAAAAAGAGATATTGAATATTAAGCATAGAAGATGTCTTACAATTTCTGTAGCGTTTTCTTTTTAACATAATTAAGAAAAAGTGGTTCGCTCCTTCACTAGCCTCTTGTTATATATATATATATATAGATATAAATATATATATATATAGATATAAATATATGTGTATATATATATATATATATATGAAGGCCTTCTCTCCTTTCTTCACTACTTGGTAATATCAAGTTGAAAAAAGTTTAATTATATGCACATGTATATGTATGTGCACGGTTATTCATAATATTGTTATAGATTTTTCTACACAATGAGAGAACAAATTCAATAATATATGAATCAAGTAATACCACCAACGGATGGGGGATGATTGCAAATAAAATCGATATTAAATTTTAAAATCGTTAAACGATTTTTTCATAATTTTTTTTGTTAAACGACCAGATAAACTTGTAATGAAAGATATGTATATGTATATATATATATATATATATATATATATATATATATATATATATCTGTTTTTATACTTTTGTTATCATTAAAAGATTCGTTGTTAACACTTGCAATTATTCTTATTTGGACTGAATGTTTCTTTTTTCTTTTTTTTTTTTTTTTGCTTTTCTTAAATATTCAAAATATGCTCCTCAAGAACAACGGTAGCAGCAGCAACAACACCAATGTAATTTATAAATATTTTTATTTTTATATTAATAAAGAGACGTCTTTTTCCATTGAAGTGTTAAGTAAAACTGGAATCTTGTCTGAGTTTGTGATATCTAGAAAAGCGGTCTTATGCAAGATTTTTCCCTATGCATACACAGACACGTAAGTAGATTTCATTGCAAGGGATGCTTTAACTGAAAACAATAATCAGGATGCTATTAATTGAAATAAAGATGCGCTGGCGCTCTCTTTCCTTTCTCTCTCTCTATACTTTATTCTTATGTTCTCTCATTATAATAAAAACCGAAATAAAAAAACCCTTAAAAATGGAGGTTTGTAATCTCAAGAGACACTCTCCACACTTTCAATAAACATTTTTGATCTTTGAGTTAACACAATCGACTGCCGTCCGATCAGCTAAATAAAAGTCCGTTAGGTTATGCTTGGTTTACTTAATATATAGTTGATTAAAATTCTGTTTCGTAATTATTTATATAATTGCATTTTTACGTATGTGTGTTTAGTTGCTATCAGCCAAAATGTTCCGAAAAGGTATCTGATGTGTGGGGAGGAGGAAACGGTAACAAACGCTTACACAGTAAACAACAAGTGGTATAGAGTAATAAAAGTTTCTTCATGTTTGTAAATGCGCGCGTTTGTGTGTACGTGTACTTATGTGTGAATGCATGAATCCATGCATGTATGTATTTATGTATATGCATATGTGTGTATACATTATTATTTGTTTTTTTCTTTTAACCATGTCACCATCATCGCAGTTGATCAACGGCCAAGGCATCAGAATTTTTGCAATACATTCGCTCCCTTAACAAGCACATATGATTATTATTATACACATGCACGCTCACGCTCACGCAAATAGTGAGACGACGCGCACTAACTGAAAAACATATATAATATAAAACGACACTATTGTATCGTATTTCACTTATTTACAATAACGAACGAATAAAGAAAACAATGCGTAGCGTAAGTGAATTCAAATTTTTATGTTCTCCGTTTAAATTGGAATCATATGCTGATTATATGAAATCCTATATTTTTGTTTATGCACACATGTACGTACATAGTTTTGTTTATATTGCACGCATATATGTATATGTATATGTGTATATATATATATATATATATACACGTTATACATGTTAATACATTCCGTCAATCAGTAAAACAATAAGAAGAAGAAAATAATTATATTCGAAATAGATCGAAGCTTTTGATACTCATTGATGGTTTATTTATGTTAAGAAATAAATTTCAAAACTTTAAACAAAAATATGCTTTGGTTCACAGGAACAGAATAGCTGACAAACTCAATTGCATAACATAAACGTGTCGTGTCGTGTCGTTACTTACACGCGAATCGACAAATCCTGTCATAAAATTAAAAATGCACACGCAACATGACAGCAACAAAGAGAAAAACTTGACCAACTTCTGCACTTCTATGCAAAGGCAGTACGTACAGCCAAGAAATACATTTATGTGCATAATTGTATTAAGGAAACCGTACAAGAATTGATGATTAAACTGTTTTCAGCGCTTTCCTAAATGCATTTGCAAAAGGAAATTCAATTTAAACAAAAAAAAAAAAAAAATGTTACTTTTTTTTTCGAATAAAACATTTGCAAGTTCTTAAGGAAGTGTTAAAAAAAAAAATCAATGCAAACAATTGCTTTTGAACTAAAGTTTCGCCATAGGGTATAGAAGAAGATTCGATTTCTTTGATTATTTTCTCTTTACCCCTCCATATATTCCCAATGACTGAGTTATGGTGTAAAAAATTGTCCAAACTCTATCTATTTGCATTTGTTTATGTTTTCAGTTAAGAGAAAACAAAACATTCTTAGGTCTATACTTTTTTCAAAATAAACTCAATGTTCACTAATATTAAAATAAAATGCGTTTTACTTTGTAAATAAATTCGTCGACCTTTTCAAACCATCCGTTTCCATTTATCGAGTTAAAAATTCTTTATGGAATGCCATGCGTATGCGTCCATGCGTCATGATCATGCTAGAAATCGGAAACGTGACAGATCTACTCCTAATCGACGGCCACTAGCAAAGGTGTATAAAAAAAATGTTGCAATTGATTCACAAATACATTTGCAATTTTACTAAGGTACATACACTAGTAAATCTCAATATGAGATTTGCGGTAAATATTTATACACTTAACATTTAAGAGTCGTCTCGGGGCGATAATAATTCTCTTACTTTTAATTATTAATTCTTTGATTTTTTTAAATATTAAACGAAAAAAAAAAAAAATTAAATCATTGTAATAATTGAAAAAAATATTATCTTCTTTGGTTCAATGGATCTAAAAAGAACATTGTATTATAGATCGCAAGGAATCAATGTTTTCAAATAAAATATAATTTTTCTTTTTAATCAATTTACTTACTTGTAAAAAAATGATTAAAGCTTTTAAAATTGAAAAAACATTTAATGACTATTAGGCACATAATGGTTATAAAATAGGCAAACTGTGAAGGCATCTTTGTTTATCTATCGGATATTTATTGAGAAAATATCGCTTTATTCCACAGCGGAACTGTGATTCGAAAATGTATTAAAATTTCGAATCTATGTTGCAGCGCAGGAATGTCTTTGGCATAGGCACGTTTGTGGTGACAGTTAAGCTTAGCAACGTTGCCGTCAGTGAAACGTTACAATAGCAAAAGTTTTTCATCATCAACAATGTTTTATTTATTTATTTTTTTTTTTTAACAATTAACGAAGCAATATAACAATAAATGCAATTTAAACAACAACAATAATAAAAATTTATAGAAAAAAAATTGTTTCTTTTTTTTCTTTTAATTTTTAACCATTTTTATGGTATCTAAGGCGACGTTAGTTGGCTTGGCGGTTAAGGCATCCGGCGAAAATTAGGCAAAAAAAAAAAAAAAAATCGCGAAACGTAAAAATATAAATAAAAATTGTAAAGCTTTTAAAGAATTTACATTCTAAAGGCGATTGCAATGGAACTATTATTCACATTGCCCAGTAAGGCACTTTAAGCACACGTATAAGGACGCGTTATTTAAATGTTACAAGAGGCACTTTAAGGATTCTATTAATGCAACATTTCTTCGCCGCACTACACTTTAAATTAAATAATTGATGTAATTGTAAGGCCTGTTTATGGCCAAATAACAAAAAGCACTGCTGCCCACTCTATTATGTTATATTATTGTGATTGCTGCTTTTTTTAGCAATTGCCAATGACAGTGATTATTAGAGTTTGTCGTTTTCCTAAGGATTGTCTTTTCCGATCTGTGGTTAGGCCTAAAATGATGTGTTTAGTCGACGACACATCGCAAGTTTCTGTCGGAAAAATCATTCCACCTACTAGTCCTTAGTAAAATGCGACGACAAACCGTTGTCTAGTATGGCGAACGACGCATGCTCCAACGGAAATGCTTTTATGATCCTTGAGATGCTGGTCGCGTTACGAGTGACAATGTAAACATGCTTAACTGTAACCGCTCAGATCAACATTATTTGAGTGTTTTCTTTCTTTTTTTTTTTTTGTATTAAAACTAAAGCCAAAATCTTCCTAACCACCATCGTCCATCCCTTCGTACTATTCGAAATAATAAACAAAAAATCTTGCACACTATGTATAAACTCAATGGATAATCTAATCAAGCTCGTTTATAATTTTTATATGATTTCGCTCAAATTTAAAGTGTCACTTGTACATAATACTGAAAACTACTCAAGTCTTTTTCAATTCAATCATATATTATATATAGTTTAAGTACTTCGCTTTTATTGTGGCAGAGGGCACTTCGTACAACAGCTCAACAATGCTATTGTCATCACGTGAAAATCTTCAACTGTGTAAATTATATTTCCTTACTGCTAGTGCCTAGTCATGGGATGGCATGTTAAGCCGAAAGAAAACAAAAGGAAAAAACACGAGGGATGTAAATGTCGCTTGTCGGCCTGGTTGGTGGCAAAGTGCTACAATGAAATTATTTCTTAAACCATTTCTTGTTATAACATGCAAAGCAGCGGAAAACAAGTAAAAAGAAAAATAAATACTGCTCATCTTGGAGCGAATTTCAAATACCCATCACATCAAATAAATTTATATAGATTCTTTCTTTATAAGTATTGAAGCGTTTTAGCGGGCTGATGGCAAACATATTCCGATCGGCATTGGTTAATATATTCATCAGAAAATCCCAAATAAATAACAAACTTAAGTTTCAGTTCATTATTAATCTCAAATCTTATCATTTTCATCGAGGCACGTGTATGCCATTCAAAGGTAATTTCTTCAACTTGACCTTTTGTAAGGGAGTCGACGGTATACAAGAAATAGCAGATTTCTGCCTAAGTATTCCTAGACCTTAAAGATTTCCAAAAAAAAAAAACAGACCGACGGACAGACATATTTCAATTTCCATAAGTTAATCTCCGTGCTTTGCGAAATCTTTGAGGAAGGCAATAACAAATTTAGTATACTTTTAAATAATACCCACCCATCGGTCGTTGGTGGGTATAAAAAATCCCTGTGGTCGCTAAGAATAATGTATAATGCGTAAAAAACACGAATATCTTATTATTGTTATTCTTAGGTGAACTTTTGTGTGCGCCCAGCGTGAAAATATATTGTTTTTGTAACATGCTAAACCTATTAAAGCGAAACGCTTATCATCTAATTAGTTTGTCAATTTTTAATTTAGAAAAGAAAAAAAAAATTAACTCACACTTTTATTTATTTATTCATTTTTGTTTTTGTTTCGACGCGAAGTCTAGTTAATCAGTTTTGATTAATGAATTTACACTGCGATCATATAATGCAAAGATTATGTGAAGATTTTATAAGACAAGATACCGAGAACTTTTTATGAAGTAATAAAAATTCATTCTTTTACACTTTATTCCATTCATAAATACATAATATATATACATATATTTCTGGATATATTTTTTGCCTTTTCGGTTATTCTTTAAAAGAAAAATTTGTTTTTTTATTTTGTCAAAAACTATATAAACAAACATTAGAAAAACAACATCTATCATCAACAATTTTTGTTATGTGTGTGTGCGTGCGCTTTTACTTATAAAACAGCCGCCATGAAATCTCAATTGGCGCGGCAAACTGACGCCAAACTGCCATTTTGTCTATGTTTCGTTTTTATTTTGCATTCCCTCTCTCATCTAATATCCTGAGATGCTGCTAATAACACACACACTTGAAAACGGGCAAACAAGCAAACAAGCAGACATTCGAATGGGATGTTAAATGCGTTCTACATATATCGTACTTGTATTATCCTTTAGCTTGGCAGATTTAAAAAAAAATAATTGAATCGACTGGATGGGGCCAAAATGCTCGTATGATATACAAAATGTGTACCTTCTTGCCTTCGTTCTATAAAAAATAAAATCATGTCATAGCTTTAACAAAAGTGTTTAAATTAAAGTGTGTTTTCACACGTTTTTTTTTGTTTGTAAAAATTTTTCGAAAGGGCCATGTAATGAAAAAAAAAAAAAAAATGATGGAAAGAAAAGGTAATAACAGCGATAGACTCAACTGTTCACAGTTCTGATAAATCAGTAGTGGTAACCATTCCCTTATGGTATCGATTTAACAAGCTTAGCTATGGTCAGACATCCTCTCCATCAGGAAAATTTGGCAAAACCATGCCCAAAATAAAAAAAAAAGGATATTCCTTTACGAGTGTCGTTTCGGTATTCTTGTTTACTTTCAAGACCAATTTGCGAAGGAAGAGTGCAATGATTAACTAATTGATGATATAACTGCCCCGCCTTTATTCAACAGAAAGAGAAGAACATTGATCTTTCATCAAAACTCACTGCCAATTCCGTCTGTAGGTTGTAAACTGACAACATAACAGTTTCAGTATCACACGATAGACGGACACGTAGACATTGACAATGAATCTTATGATGATTGAGAACAAATATGCTTTATGTCTATGATGAATGTTTCTGAATGTTACAAACGAATGGCCAAATTTAGTCTACCTGGGGCATATATACGTGAAAGATAGGCTTTCTGATAAGTTCAGCTTGGGTCGTAGGTGTAGGATAACCAATAAAGGGAGGGAAAGAAATGAAAATCGTTGAATTCTTATAGATTGGATATGTCAGTCAGTGTATCAATGTGGAGTTTGGTGCGGATGTATGTACGACACTGTGAAGAACTTGAGTTAGTTGAACTTTCGCTTATATCGATATATTCAAGACCATTTTTTGCATTACCTGTTACTCGTATATTTCTCTGGCTGTTTGGCAGAGTATTCTTGTGTGATCAGTCTAGAGATTGAAATTTTTTGCAATATTCTGACGAGGTTTGGCACATGATCTCAAGAGCGAGCCCTACTTTAAAGGAATTGGATCCGAAGATTTCTACAACGACTTTCCCTACCTTTCGCTTAACACAGTCGTTATATGAAAAAAAAAAAAAAAAAAATTTTTCATCTTTTGATATCTCTCGACAAAAATCGGTGAAAAATTTTCTATAGTGGAATACTAGAGGAAAGTGGAAAATTTGAATAGAATCGTGCTCTTCGTTAAGTTATTATGGCCATGAAAACTGGACGCGAATAGTGAATTGATATGTGCAAAATTTGAACTAGAGAGGTTTATTTTTCGATATCTTCTTCGTCTGCCACACAAGCATTCTCATTGAAAGTAGGTCTTAACATAACAACAACTTCACATTTTGCACTTTTTATGACGAAAGTGAATGAAGAATTGCATCCGGCGAACATTTGGAAAAAGGCCGTTTCTTAGAATGGTTTCTTAATAACTATTAAATGCAGTTTACATGGTTAGCGTGAATTAAAAATCATTTCTTTCTCACCTTGTTATGTATGCCTGGCAGTTAAACCGTTCTATAAATTAGAATAAATATTCTCGTTGTCTCTGGGAAAGTTCTTGTTTCGTAGTATTTTGAACATTCGTCCTTCGTTGCAAATAGTTTTGTTTCCAGATAGTGGATGGTGACGTAAAGTGTCTTTTTACATAAAGATTTTGCTGAAAAAAAAGTGTACAAAAAAAAGAAGAAGAAAAATTACTAACATTATCGAAGAATTACCATCGACTTAAACGTTTATTGAAACTTAACACTATTTCCTAAGCCTCGTTAGACAAGTTTCTTATCTTCGCTTATCTCCGCGTGTCTTGGCATAGTAAAGCAAGTGCAAATATTATGTAAATTTTTTAAATGCACGATCTCCAATAGAATATATAAATACAATATCAACCTGCCCGCAATAACTTTTAATATTTTTATCAAATTTAAAGCCGACCGACAGGCGAACATATTTAAATAATATTTTATATGTGCTTTATAGGGTGTTCGAAAGCTCTCCTTTACTTTCATTTTATTCATTTCATTGACATATACAGAAGCAAACTTCACCACGTATTCAGCTGAGTTAGACATTACTCAAGATTAAAGGCTTAACTTAGTTCTAATTAAAGTAGGAGGATAATAAGGAAATCTTCTAAGATGCACAAGAATGCCACCACATTGGGCAATGTAAACATTTTAACGAAATGAAAATAGCTCCACCCTCTCGGAAGTACGTATAAAAAGCAGTCAGCGATTATTTGCTGGGGATGGGTACAATAGGTCAATATATAATAAATAACGAGCTATGTTTGATTTGGACATAGCTTTTCAATATTCTCTTCATTAACATCTGCATTCTTGCCTTTCATAAATTACGATATTCACACACCATCACACATATACACGCGTTGTACTAGGTGTGTAAGTTCAAGTTTATTTAAAATATTGTTATTGTTATATAAATTTAGCCGGAGAACAAATTCTAAGATTAAAGTCTTAAAACACTAGCATCTAAGGCTTTCGGCTTTATTTTTATTAATGTTATTATTATTATTATTATTATTTAAAATATACTTGTTACAAAGCTTAATAACCGAAATATCTGACATATGCCATCGTTATCTATGGTCTTTTGCACTCGCGATAAAAAGCTGCTATTCTGGAGGGGAAATAGTTACAGCACAGTACCATTTTCGGACATCGTCAACTTCTTTAAACCGCTGACCTGTTACATATGACTGCATCGATCTGAATAAGTGGTAACCGGAAGAAGCTAACGGCGTAGTAAAAGTTTTCAAGCTAAGTTGAAAATTATTTCATTGCCTACTTTTAGCGCACGTGAACGGGCGTTACCATAAAGTAAAATCGCTTGTCGATTTTCTTTGCGCCTAGGTGGTCTTTTCCCTTTAGCACTTCACTTAAATTGTTGGCCAATTGGTCTTCATATGGATCAGACTTAAAGGTCTCATCAGGCTTTACAAGTTCGTAGCGGATAATTCCTTTCCAATCTCGCCAAACGCACAATAGCACTTTCTTAGGATGAATGTTCGACTTTGCACGAGCTGTGGATGATTGTCCTGGGTCAAACCACGCTTTTCTCCGTTTACGATTGTCATCCAAGATCCATTTTTCATCGCCCGTAAGAAGTTGATGATGGTAATCACATTTTCTCATAGCGGCTTAACAAGTTTAGTCAAGCAGATGTGAACGCTTCGATTGTTGTTCTCTCCGGTTAGCTCATGAGAAGCGCATTTTCGCTTCTTCTGTATACTATTCTATGCAATCGAACTAAAATTGCTTTCTTGAAATTGAGTCTATGCTGGATTTTTGTCAAATAAACTTTGGCCTGCTTCATCCAACACCTTTCGTAGAGCTTCAGACCGTTCACCATCTTCAACATTAAAATCTCTTGCGCGAAATCCCGCAAACCATTTTCCAACTGTTCTGTCCCTTACTGCATGTTTACCGTAAGCTAACTTTATCTGTTCTATAGCTTCAGTTGCATGTTTCCCCAGATTAAAGCAGACTAACATGCAATGGTAGAAATGCTGCTTGTTCACATTCATCACTTTAAACGCTGATAAAGACTGAGCGATAGGTTGTAAACAACTGAAACTTACTTTTCGTTTAAACATCAATATCTAAGCTATCTTTACTTGAAATTTTGGGAGAGTTAAACGCACCAGGAATGGGTTTATTTACACACCTCTTACAGCATAAAGTGAAAACGACATAACATACGATATTGTTATCGCATTTTAGATCGTAATTTTACTTGTAAACTTAAATCATCTTAAAACACTGTGCTTACCCACCAGTGCAATCAGTAAGCTATCTAATAATAATGAGGGAAACACAACTTTCTCTGTATATTCCAGCGTCATTTGTATTTCGTGTAATATGTGGAATCGAGAGATTTTCCAAGCTTCTTATTCAAAGTAGGTGTCCATTCCTCATACGGATTCTTCAGTCAACCCAAAACGCTTACCGAACAGTCATCTGCTTGAGGTAAATCTGATCAATACAATGCTCAAAGAATTTGCTCTGTCGGCAACGTTCGGTGAAACAGGTGGATTTTTCCATCCGGGCGGCCATTTCTTATCAAATGATGCCACACCTTGGATAATACATATTTGTTAACGCGCTTTCTTTTCGAAGTCAGTAAGTAGCATGTGCATCCACAAAGCATCCGTCGTAACCTTTCTCACCAATGTTTGCGTCCTTTTCGTGAATTCTTCCCTTGATTCTGCTGCGTAATGTTGGATGAATGTTTCACTTGTAAATATGTAACGACCAAGAAACTGAACTGCATGATGAATTGACCTTAAACTATATTTTTCATTGTAGCGGTCACACAACGAATGCGAACGCGACACTTATCTTGTATTCATTTTTTCTTGGAAAATGAGATGAGCATAAGATGTGTTGGTATCGTCCATAGATAGTTGCAGCACGTTTAACCTGTTCATGTTGCCACGAGTTCATTGCACTACCCACGCCACGTCACAGCTATACATATTTCGAAGCATCCCCAATACCTATGACAGCAGGCATTTCATGAATCAAATCGGGTAGACCGGTTATAAAGGATGATATTAATTTTATGGCAATTTGTAGATATGTAACACAAAGCAAGTCTATCAGAAAAATTTTTATACAACAATGCGATTCGATATCTTCTTCCCGACTTATTTAAATTTTTTATCCTTTGACTAATGCTCGGCCGGTGACGCCCACTTTTACTTGAAATCTGTGAAGACACACATGTCTAAAGCGATCTAGAATGTGTCCTTTATTGCCTCTATTGCATGCGTATGAGTGATGACTATTGTCGCGTGCAATTTAATAAATCCTTTAAAACGTTAAATTTCAAAAACCGTCATACAACTCACTAATAACGGCTAAAAAAGATTAAATGAACGCAGTTTACTTCTGTTGCCTGTATGCCTGCGATAAGCTTTACAGCTTTTATTTTTCCTTTTATTTCTTTCTATATATGCGGCAAAAAGACGAAATGAAAAAATACCTACTAAGGGAATAAAATAAAGAAGGTACTCAGAATGAAAAGACCTGTACACAATGAGAAGAGAACAAGTGTAGGATTCAAAAATTTTGTGATCACTTAACCTTAGAGAGCAAGCTATCTGTACACTGCTGGTTATGACAAGGACCTAACACGGATAGAACAAACATAATTATCAATAGTAATAAATAGTGAGATGTTTGCTGCATTCAGTTAATTGTGAAACTTCAATGGCAATAGAAACTCACAAGTATCAGGTCACAATGGTCTCTTTATATATATTTATATCATATTAAAGTTTTCTTTTCTACATTCTGTTTTCTCTTCTAACCGCCAGTCAATCAACACCCAACACCTCATTTCCTAATGGTATTTATTACTAATGTCATCTTACATTTACGCACACACACACACACACACACACACACACACACGCACGCACACACACATACACACACGCACACACATACACCCATACACGTTCGCATAAACATGAACGCAGCTTCCATCAATGCCGTAGTAGTATAAAGATAAGTACAGTGTTGTGTAGCAGATATGTCTTTACAGATGTCACGCAGAGTTATAAAAATATATCAACACATTGTAACGGTAAATTTATACCGATAACTGGAAACTAAACAATCAACAAACAAATCAAAAACAAAAAAAATAAAAAAAAAAATTACCTACACGGATAAAATCTTATTATGGTGGCCGGCCTTGCCACCAAATAAATACGTAAATGTTGCTAGAATGTTGCACAATACCAATAACGGCAAACAGAAACAGAAACAACAACATAAACAGCAGTAACCACAACCACGACAACTTTATAGGCAGCCATATACACGTGCTGTACGAATAGACGACAAGTCGTTTACCTTAAGCTGTACACACAAAAAAAAAAGAAAAAAAAAAAAAGGAAAAAAAGCCGAAGAAGAATGCGGCATAAATGCCTTAATTAGTAAAGTAGCTAAAGAGCAGTCAGACGGGCCTGATTGACACTCTCACAGTGATGACGACAAGCTATCACACATAATGGATAGATGGATAGATAGATAGATGGATGGATAAGATGTCCGTTTACCTTTATTCATCATCATCATCATCATCGTCACCTTCTTCATCACTTCTCTTCATTTAATACTTTATAAGAAAATCAAATACATTAACTTGAAAATGTCTTTGAAAACAAAAAGTCGAGTGCATGACAATGAATTAACGACAAACGAAGGTTTTGTAATTTGAACACAGGTGTGTTCCTATACCTATTAACCCTTTGCGTTCACTTAATAACGAATACAAACTCACACACACACACACACATCTAAATTCTATAACATACTTGAAAATATTCATAACATACATGCGCTGATGCTTGCCTATAGATGACATTAAAAAGAAGTTAAAAAATTGTCACTAAAGCAAGTTGGTCTACTACGAAATTCACTTGTGTGTTGAGTTGTTTTCATTTATTTATTGAGATATCTTTGTGTACAAACGTAATAAAAGTTTCCAGGTGTGCGAGAGCATCTACATCAATAGTGTTGATACTTTGCCTATGGTCTTTTTTCGATACAGAATTTCAAAAAAAAAAAAAAAAAAAAACTATTCCGTGATAACTTATACTGTCCCGTAAAGCTCCCTAAGAGATAATGCTTGCATATGAACACACAATTCTATAAATTATTTAAACAATGCTAATTACGCCTTCAATTGAAAATCAGTGAAAACTAAGTTATACATACATTCCATGCCTGTACATGGCTATGTGTGCACACATGTACGAAATTTTTATTTATTTATTTTTTTTTTCATGAAAAGAAAGTTTACGCTATAAAATAAGCTTCAAGTCAACTTCAAGTATGTGTGCTACGTACATGTCAGTCAATCGAGAAAACGAAAAAGTCTCTTCTAACGAATCTAAGCTTCCTATGAACTATAAAAATATAAATAAAAATAATTTCCGGCTGTTGTTGCTAACATTTCAGACAGTACCTAACAATGGCTAAGAGGCTTATGCTGTGCACAAATGTAAATACATGTGCTGCTCCAAACGAACTCTTTACTTGTTCTATACTTTAGAAAGTAAAGATAAAACAATTCCATAGCCATTTACACGAATCCATAAATCTTCGTTTTCGAGATGAAAAGCCCGTAAATTGAGATAAGAAAGCGGAATTTGCGAATTCCTGAAATTAATGTCGTAATTAAAACGACCCCGGGTTTACCCACATTCGCCTCATAGACAAGAAGTCTAGAAATATTCGTCGATATTGTTACTAAATACCTGACATAAGAGAAAAAGAGGGAATAAGACGACATAAGTATCCAAAACGCGATCCGAGATGCTTGTAGTTTTGTTTGTTTTTTTTTTTTATTTTTTTTATATCATGTTTGTGCGTAGAGCAAATAAAAGAAACACGTAAATTTGTCATGCATACAAAAGTAAATTTGCAGGTCAAGGCTGTCATGTAATTAAAATAAACAAAACAAAAAAAAAATGATCTTCAATGTGTGTGTTTCCACACTAATTAACTACGTCTACGTTTTCCTGATCAGTGCTAAAAGTACGCGGATCGCTATTGAAACCTTTCTCTTGCTCTTTTTATGACCCACAAACTACGGCACACTGCATTCTGCATTTTGCAAATCTAAACAGAGAGTGTACGCATCAACATAAATATAATTGAAGTAATCGTATGGAAATAAGGGTTTGGTGCGAGAAAGATAAGGCATGAAAGTCATTGTTTAGTTCGAATAGGATGGATACCGATATATGAAGTTTATCTTTTCTTTGTAACGCCCATCAAGTACCTCATAAAATATGTAAGATTCAAAGACGATTTCCATCAATATCCGTCGCTTTGTTTTTTCCTCTCCCTTTGGTCGACTGTTCAGATAGAGATTTAAAACTTGGCATATGAAAGTGGGCATGATTGGAGGCAAGTGTAAGCAAAAAAAAAGGACAGAATTTACGCACACATACGTCGACATGACAATGGATTTATGGATCATAAGCGCGATTATTCACAGGAGCATCGATTTTAGTTTCCCAGGATTCCAAATAAGACCAAATAACGTCTACAATGTAGATCCTTTCTACATGCAATGCACTTTTACAGTCGCTAAACAAAATGCACTTCCGGCAAAGGACTACTTTAGACACCGCTAAAACAACAACACGCTTGAAAGGAAGTAACATAATGAAGTTGGAGGAGAGTCCGAGATCTAACTGAGACTTAAGTGTAGGCGCTGCTTCCTATTAAAACATAAATCAAAAAAAATTACTTATCCCGAGGTAGGAGAGTTTTTTAAAACCCCCTGCATCGTCATACAAGACTGAGCTGTGTTTCTCTCGATAGAGGCAGTGGGATGAACAATGTCCCAGGAAATGTTACACCTATCATGCACAAACAGGTAAACAGTTAGTTTTTTCAAAAGCATCTTTGTTAGCAAAAAATGTAGAAAACGAAAGGTTAGCACATTTTACTTTCAAAAACTCTTACGCTGCGTTAAGGAAAGAGACCCCTTTGCCCTGGGGCATCTATTCTATTTTGTTATTCGCCATTACTGTATAGTAGATGAATCTTAATCCGCAAGTGCATTCTTCATTTACCTTGATGTCGTTTCGACCCTTGGCAAAATAGGTAGCAGTTGTTTTCTTCAGATTGAAAGATAGATTGAGTTTCATATATGCCTTAGCTTTCGAAGAGAAGCTACCACTTAACGAATGAGAAAGTCGCCGGCATATTGAGAAATATATATCTTTCGATCATAGAGTTCAGATAGTTTGCGTCTGCACGAAAGGCCCACTTTTGAGAAGAAGAAGTTCCAGGAAGAAATACTTGTTGTTGTATGTTTGTGATTTCCTCTTTCAGTTATTCCAAGCGATCGGTTTTACATTCGCAAAAATACTTGCCATAAGTTGTTACTCGATTCATTCTTTTTCCAAAAAAGAATTTGACAGAAATTATTTCGCCATTGTTTTAACTGAGACCAATAGGATGATAGAAAATTATTATTCTCGATTTAAAATCAGAGCAATTTCTACCCATTTCTATTATTATAAAAATAATGAACTTTCTGGTATTGCCTGACCTACTGTCCATCTCGCATTCTATTTAATAGAAATCCGTCAAAATGTGGATAACTCGTGTGTATCGAATTGCGTTAAATGGCGAAATGTACTTTTTTATTATTAACAGTTAGTCGCAATAGTAATCTTTTGCACTGGTCATCCATGAGTTCAAGTTACTTTCGATATCATCGTTTCGAAATTGACTCAATCAGTCTGTGACTGCGGAGCGCGTCTCCTACGAATGCCTTGAATATTTTTTGTCAAGCTAAGGGAAGACTTAATATTACTTATCATTTTTCTTTCGTAGTTTGTTACGGTTTATTAATAACGTAAGTTTTTTTTTTTTTGTTTAAACATTTGTAGCTACTCATTGTGTTGGTCACTGATGACTCATAGAGAATTTTTAGAAAATTTTGTAGATAATGATGACCGAGAAAGCAAAAAAAAAAAACAGGTTTGGCAATGATGATTGCTTTTGGTTTATAAATATATATATATATATATATTTATATTGACTTATATATATATTTTTTTTTTTTTTTTTTTAATTTTCGTGATTTATGTATATTTGTAGTCAGAGGCAAAAAATACGATTATACTAAGTTTTACATTTGGCCTGTGACATACATGCATGTAAATCTCACGCCTATATATGAATTTCACGTCTATATAGACATATAGGTTTCACGCGTGCGTGCGTGTGTTTATTTGTGTGTGTGTGTGTGTGTGTGCGTGTTGACATACGCAAAAGGTGTGACATTTATTATTTATTACAGTTAATGTGAAATCGTAAGAGTTACTACAAAGCACTAAAAAAGCTTCACGCACCGGTAGAACAATCCAAGAAAGGTCATCAATTTCGTTATATTTTCTTCAGTAATTTATAACGTACTACGCAACTATGACAGGCACTGACCCGATATTATATTTATAATATATACATTACTAGAATTATAGTATTTGTCAAGATTATCTAAAAGTAGAAAACGAAAAAAAAAAAACAGTGATGGGTGCTTAAAATTCGGCCAAAAGCGTGTAAGATGGGCGGTATTTGTCGGATTAATCTACATAAATGCGCTTGCATAAGCAGGTCAGCGTTTAATTAACGGTATAAACGTAAATATCTGAAATTTCGGCGATCAACGAAAGTCGAAATGGAAAACGTTTTTTTTGCGACTATTTACAGATGGTCTTGTGAATTTATTAAGAGAATCCGTAGCCATCCCACTATGCATCTCATTATGCAGTTACTGAGGATTGCTAGGAGACGAAAGGATATCGAAAGTAATTAATTGCATATTTCGTGAGCATCTATTGGTGAGAATAATGTTGAGTTGGAAAAACAGGATTTCGGGTTTCCTTTTGCAACTGTGCACTCCTGCATCGATGTAGTTGTGCACAAGTCGTACGAAGATTAAAAAAAAACATGAATAAATAAATAAATAAAGAAAAAAACTCATATCAATTTCTGGCAGCAAAGTTGACTGTTGTTATTACCGTTATTGTTGTTGTTGAAGTGGTGCCCGACTGACGGGAGCCGAACAGTTTTTTCTCTCTTGGTTTTTTTTTTTTTTTGGTTTCATTTCTCACTTTAATGCACCACATGGTGATGTGGTATAATATGGTTTGATATGGTGTGGTGTAGTGCCCACACATTCCAAAAACACTCAGTAAACAAAAAAGAGAAAAAATGACGCAGGGACAAGTGAACACATTTGTCGACATCTTCAAATTAAAGGTTCAATGAGAAAATTATTCTTAAGCTAATATAGAGAGTAGTGAGAGAGAGACAGAGAGAGAGAGACAGAGAGAGAGAGAGGGAGGAAGTGAGGGGCGAAAAGCGGGAAACGGGATGGAGGAAGAAGGCAAGCCCCAATCCAAGGATATGTTCAGCCCGAGTAATGGATATGCAAAAGCAGTAATATATGTACTTGTGCACACTAAAATCACTAACCACTAAGAGCTTAGCTCAGCACAGAAATATTGAAGCGATATGTCGCCAGGAAACTTCGAAATGTTTTGCGTATACGAAATGACAAAACGTACAATTCAATAAAATAATATAAACCAAAACGAATGTAAAAATGAAAGAAGAAGAAGAAGAAGAAGAAAACAAAAAAAAATAAATAAATTTATTCACTCTTAGCCAGATTTATGCTCAATAAAAAAACGGAACATAAACATTCATTTTCCATAAAGTTTCTGCCCAGAGATATCAACAATGTGCACACACACACACACACACACACACGCACACACACAATCGGTAGACAGGAAATAAGCTTCCACTACTAAATAAACAGGCGCATCATTAGCTAAATGTAATGCCTGGAAACCGTCAACAATTGACTGAAATCAATCAAAGTAAAATAAACCGCCTTCCAACCCCCTCGTCGAAAAGACGATTCGGGCCTCTTTGCGGCTATAAAGTTAATCTCATCTGTGTTATTAACAATATTTATTTATTTTTTTCTTTCTTTTCTTCTTTTTCCATTTACGAAATCTACTCGAAGGGTTAATTCGCCATACGTGCCAGTGAATATAGTTTTGAACGCATACATATATGGAAGTATTGCCTCTGATGATATCTCAGCCCACTAATTTGACTTATTGTGTATTTCCTTTTTTAATTGAATGAATGGTTCCCGCCGCACTCCCTCGTCTTCCTTTGTTGTGTTTTCGTCTTTTTTTTTTTCTTTTTTCTTTTTTGTTGTCTTGTCTCAATGAATGCGTGTGCGTGTGTGTGTGAATGTTTAGTGTTTACTTAGTGATACTCAAATTACTTAAAAAGTATTGACAATAATATACATTAGGAGGAGAGATGGGAAACAACACACACACACACATATGTATATATATATATATATATATATATATATATATATATATATGTTGCGTATATATATATTTATATATATTCCATTTTTCTTCTTTTTTTCTTCCCCAATTTGGTATTTTTGTACTCTTTGCGATTCACACGCAGGCATATCACAAGCGCTCGTTCGAATGCATTATCTCACATTTCATCTTATCTCATCTTAACAACAACAAATATATTTTGATTATATTAATTATGAGTTATTCTCTTATATGTTCTTAATGTAATCAACAAAAGATTATATATCTTATATATCATATATATATATAATATATATATATCTTATCTTTTATTTTTCTTCTTATGTCAAAGCGAAAGTAGTCAAATTTCGAAAGATGGCAAAATCAAGAATATCCTAATTGAAGCGATTGTTTCAAATCGCTAAAGCAGTGAACTTATTTCCCTTATCGAACTTGCCCTCATACATCCACGCAAATCGCGAAAACAAAACAGTTGCAAAACACTCCGATGACTAATAAGTATTTCACTCTCTGCCTCCGCTTCTCTGTTAATGTGATTATGTACGAACTTTACACGTTCTATTGATAACATTTTTGTATTGTTTTATACGCGCGTACAAACGCATATATATATATATATATATATATATATATATATGTATATATATATATATGTTTATATATGATGAGCAAGTGAATTGATTCTGTTATGCTTCAGTATATTAAGAACGTAGAACAGAATGGCAAACAAAAGCGATAGTGATAAGCAAAAGCTGATAGCGTCCTTGATTCTTATCGAATGCTATCTTCTAACATTTAACACGGATGTCGTGTTTACTTTTACCTTTTTTTTCTTTTTTTTTTTTATAAAAAACGACAAAAGTCAGCTAGAGATTCTATTCCCTTTTTGAATGATTAGGTTCACGATCTTGATCCTTGATCCTTGAATAGGATCATTTTTAATGCAAAAACGAACAATCAAATGTTAAGCCTGACAAAATGTATTCGACGGCAAATTTTACGATCGAAAGGCTTTTCATTCGATCCACACTTTCATTACTCGTAACAGTTACGATTCGATTCCAATTTAGTTTTAGTACACGAAAAAATTTGCTTTTAAAACCAGGAAGAAGGCATCACCTTATACCTATCGTTGATGGGCTATGAAGAATCGCAGTCTCTTTTCTCGTAACAGTTTGTTGTGGAAAGAATAAATTGGATTTTGTATGAAAAAAAAAAAGAAAAAAAAAAAAATTAATTATTTTTCATTAACATTTCGCCCCATAAATATTTATGATTACAAAAAGTTATTCTCGGGTACAGTAAAGCAAAAAGTATGTATTTATTTAAAGAACTTTTCAATGCAAAAGTTATTTACGAAATCGCGATGCGATGTATATGAAAAGCAAAAAATTTCAATGCATCAGATAAAGTAAACCACACATATTTACGTGCATTTACGTGCATATAAAATTGCAAACTGTAAACACGGGTGACTGGCTGACTGACTAACTAACTGACTGACTGACTGACTTTAATAAAAAAAATAATTAATTGAATGCACAGTTAACACAACGCGTACGGAATGAAATAGAACGATGGAAATCGATCGCGTCATCATCAATAATGAATGAAAATAATGATTTTATAATAGATTGTGTAGTCGGAATTTTGTGAATTTTCGATTTAGGAAACAAAACGATTACGGATCCGACGATTAGTGAAATTCTAATTCATTTTGTCTTAAAGTCAGCAAAAAAGAAGTGGACAAGAAAATATATTAACTTTTAGTTCGTGAAATATCGATAGATTGCGTTGGAGTGCCAACCCAGTTAGTAATCGGCTCACACTTTAAGTTTATACCGAAGGTGCGGTGGTTAGTTGTGTAAAATCATGGATTACACTTACTATAGCCTATATAGTAGGAGAAAGACAATTTGGTAGACTAATTACGATTATCGCACTATTCGAACTGTTCGAAATCTTTTAATGAGAAATGTAATTCCTTGCGTCCATCTTCCTTCCGCTATCCTTATTAGTCGATTGTCTCAAGAAAATTTCAATTATTTACCAAATTATTTTATAATCTTGGCTTTCCTTTCATTGAAGAAAATGTTTTCAATTTGTCTACGATTTGAATTAAAAAATGCCCGTCTCCTACACTACAGAGATAGATCAAAATTTTATTACATCCAACAATATGCCCATAATTGGAGAAATTTGCATTCAAATCGACTTGCATTCTGTATGACTTTGGCTCATTAAAGGCTCATTACTTTTTAATATGTTCGATTAAGTGTGCGCGAGCAATTCTATCGCATATGTGTCGGGACGCAGGTATTCTCTAAGATTGCTACCCTTACCCGTACGTATCGCGTTACATTTTTTTGAAAAGTTTTCATATTATAGCAACGACACGAAGTAAATGGTATTGTGTTGATGATAAGAGTCCGATTGAAACAGAATGCAACAATTTCTTGTTTATTATTATTGCAATTGTTGGCGATTTCGTTGAGAATGAAATGTGAAGAGAGTGCACAAAAGTGCACAAAGTTTTCTTATTTAATCTGTCAACTAACGCAAAAAAGAAAAAAAGCTATGTCTTTTTCGCATTTTACACTCAATACTCATCATGGATGTGTGCGTGTGTGTATATTAATATAAAATTATATTCAATAAAATTAATTAATTCGAGCTCGGTGTGCTAAACAAGTTCAGTGGAAGTTAAGGAGAACAACAAATGCACACTCTTCATCGATTTAAGGACGTTCGTCTATCCATCCGTCTAATGTTTGATAAATTTATATACATTCCTGGTCAGGATGAAATTGTGGATTGATTAAGCCATGTCTGTCCCTCTACGTGTCTGTGTAATATACGTCATTGACACTCTCCTGATCGTGGAAATAAAAATATCGATTCAAATTTGGTAGAAAAGAAACATTCCAAGTTTTTGCACGCACGGGTCCACAGTAAGGCGTAAAGTGAACACAACTCCACTTTTCTAAACAAAACTTTGTGGGTTTTTCCTCATTACTCAGAAATTACAAAAGTTAAAGGGTTGAAATTTTCCATGGAAAAAGTCGGCCATGCCCACACAAATCTACAATCGATTAAGTATTATTTTTTTCACTTTTTTCTCAATCATAAGGTAAATAAGGCAGGACGTTTAAGACTATTTTGTACATTCCTCAGCTGAAGAGATATAATCTGCCCAAGAATTTGTTAATTCGAAAGTGAATACGGCGGACAACAGAATCCGTTGGATTGTTTCTTAGCCGTACTAGCGGTATGGGTATCAAATAAGAGGACTTGAAGATTAGATGGCGATAAGCTAAGTGTTTTAATTCCAAACTAATTGTGGTGGACGTCCCGGCGTGTTAAATTAATTTTTCGTAACAATGCCTTTTAGGGAAGTAAAAAGTGAAAGATAAATTTTATCCCCTTCACTTTTTTATGACAATAAATGAAAGCTGAATGAAATGGAGCGCTGGGTATGCGCGATTCGGTCCCAGCCAAATATAACTTTCTTACTTGCTTAATAATTCTTTACATCTTCATCTTCGTAGTTTTTCATTCATGAACAATAAATATCTTAAACAAATACTAGCGCAGAGCAGCGGACTTATGATCAAATGAATTCCGTAAAAATGGCAAAATACTCTTGAATTTAAATTTTATAAATTGTTTCTTTTTTTTATTAAAACAGTTATTTGTTAGAATATATTGATGCCTGAAAGTAAGGAGTGAACCAGACACCGATAAGAAAGCTGTATTCGTCATTATATAAATTATACAAATATCGGATACCCTATCTAGAGTAGGTATGATCATTTTAACCGATCATAAAATATCGGAATCGATCTTCAGTACGGTAAAAAACCCATCAATTACGGTTGGTGTGTGTGGTGAAGCTAAAGGGAATGTTCAGTTGCTGATCGGACACATAAACCGCTGGCTGTGGCCACTTCCTATCTCTTTTTTCCTGACTATGCGAACGTGTTCTGATCATCTTACATATATAGGAGACATTTTCAGATTGACTATGAGGAATAATTCTAAAAGTGCAAAAATCAAGGTCGGCTAGAACGTTCATATGAAAAACAGCTCTGATTAAAACAGAATAAAATGGACTCTCTCTATATATGTAATTTATTATTATATATTTATATGTATATATATTTATATAATATTAGTGTAATAAAGTCTCGATATGAAATGTATTTGCCTTAAGGCAAGTACAGTTTGCTTATTTGTTACTATTAATCACAGCAATCGAATAACACGTTCAGCTAAGCGATTACAAAAATATTCTCAAACTCTAAATGCTCTAAATTCTTGCAGCCTATACATGAATTTCAAAAAAACAAATTTATGTTTCTCGCTTCACAGTAGGCAGAACCAGTCTCTCTATTATTCTTTAATGCAAAACAATCACGTATGTGTGTTTTTCTAATTTCGAAACGCCTCCACTTGTAATATTCAAAGCACACTATTCCCCACTCGCTGTAAGATATTTTTTATTTTTCAACTTTTCTTTTTTTTTGTTTTTTTTTTTTTTCACTTTGCAGCAAAACCATAAAAATTTCATAAATAACTTTCAACGCTTTTCTAAATATGTATTTTAAAATTTTACATTCTAACACCAATTTTGTTTTTTCTCCTGTGTTGGGAAATTGATGTTACGCAGCATTTACCATATTTCATGTGTAAATTTAAAGTTTCGGAAACGTAAAATCTAAGAAACACAACACTGAAATTATATTTAGCTTGCATTGCATCTTTAAAATCCCCTATTACACTGCGATCTACATATATATATATATATATATACATATATATATACATATATTATTTTATTTTCTTATGATATGATCAATCACTCAGGGGATGTCCCCTATTCGCGTAACGCGGTGACAATCAGAAAGAAACAAAGCAAGATATAGGGCGGCGGTGGGCGCAACCTAGTGGATGTGTGACCAATCGATAAGTATTATGCCTTTACCGACTTAGTACCCATTATAAGCACCATCAAAGTAAACTCTACCGCACTGAGTTTCGCATCTGATAATCGCGATTCTTACTTAGTCGGCGAAGATCCATATCGATCATATATCATATCGTCTGCTAACTTTCTACGCATTGGCAGTATTTTGCCACCAGCTGCACCATCGAAAAACTGCATTTACTTTCTTCGCTTAATTTATATACTTTTTTGGAAGAACTATTATGGGTCCCAAGCACCGATTCAACTAGTTATCAAACTTAATCAAATTTATTCTGCCAAGCAGTATTCACAGGTCGTACGTTGTTTCCTGCATTCATATTGATCAATAATATGCACATACTTTGTAGAGTCTCTGCTATGCACTGCTATGCTGTGCACATTGGGGCAATCATAATATACCCTACCATATACCTGCCCTATAAAATGTGTATAAAATGATATAAAAATGAAAGCGTATTAAATGCATTCCTCCTTGTCCGACAATTGATTAGATGAAATCGAGGCGTTTAAATGTTTGCGGTTGGAAGCAACGAGTATTCACTTTATCAAACTTGCATATCTCCCATTAAATCGATGCACGATTATAAGCTCCAGGACAACATTTGTATTCTTCTCTACACCTGGACTTAATATAGCTTATCAGCTGAGCAAAATTCCGAGAGACGCACAGCTATCTTAGAGCTTCAAGTGAAAATTGAGAATGACTCTGTTGGTTTTCTTTAAACAAAGAAATAGAAATTTGCTAAACTTTTCCAGCGTGGATCTACTGCGACAATCCTAAGGGCAAAAAGTCATTGGTTAATGCAGGAGAGTCATCCACATCGATTCCGAAGCGGAATATTCATATTGTGAAATCAGCAAGGCGCAGTGTATGAAGAGCTGCCGACTCCGAATCAAACTGTTACTGCAGATGTCTACCGACGTCAATTGACGAAAAGACTAGCAATACCGGCTAACAGACGCAAAGTCACCCTCTTGCAAGCCAACGCTCGACGATGCGTTCCAAGGGTTGTTAAAAATACACTGGTACAGCTCGAGTGGGAAGTCCCACCGCACCCAGCATATTCACCGGACATAGCTTCTTCTGATTACCTAAATGCATTAACAATGTTTGATTGGTAACACTAAACTTCAATGAGAGTTCATAGGCACTCTGAGACGGATTGAACTCAACAATGACCCTTACGTCATCAATATTGATCTGCGATTTGGGGTGAAAGCGTGACTCATTTTTGAAGTAAAAGTTACCTGTGGGCCTATCTAAAATTTTCACAAGCAATTCAGTACCGTCTGCTATAGGGTAACATCATAGCCAAACAAGCACTCTATTAATGTCGCACGCGATCCACGATGCCGTACGTCCACTTAAGAAGTCATACTTCACACTAAGGCAAAACGTATTTAACATTTCTTAGAGCTCATAATGATTTCTTTAAACAGACGACTTATGTAATTTTCCAAGAAGAAAAATAGAACAGGAAAACGTCAAACCAATATCAAGTAATAAGCTATTAAAGATGGCAACATTATTAACTACGAATTTCATGCTTACCAACAGCATGTATACGCTGCATTTGAATGACAAATTTTATGCAAGTCCACGATCTGAGCGATCGCAATAACATATTTTTCTAATTTCCGCAACGTGACTCCTTTTTTTGCATTGCTAGCGTGCGACTTCTACAAAAACTTTATGAAAATTTTATTGTATGAACAGGTCGTTTGAACGTATCATGTTCATTATAAGAATTTCAACCGAAGGTACAACAAAATTTGTATTCCTCTCCGATGGAGGAAGGAAGCTTCAGACATCACATGATATATATATATATATGTGTATGCTTGGTAAGCATCAAATTTTAAACCGATTTAAGCATGTCCATCTGTCTGTGTGTCTGTGCGTTTGTATAATGTAATCTATGGTAAATATTCTCCAAGTCGCAAAAATAAAGTCATCGTCTTCAAATTTGACATAAACAGTGGAAGTCCTTATACGCGGTTTGCTATTGAAAATGGGACAAACTGACTAAACCGTACGTCCACAGTAAAGCGTAAACTTTGTTTTTGGGATAATTAGATTGTATGAAAATGTAGAGCCCTAGGGGTAATTCATTCCAACAGCGGGCCTTTCTTATCACAAAAAATTTTCCAAAGGTTAACCTATAAATGTTAGGAATGTACACAAGAGGGTTAAGCGTGAAATGTCCACATCTAAATGTATTACGTAATGGAAGAGGAAACTCTTTTTATATAAAGAACCCAATAAAAATATTGCAATTCCAATTTGTAAATTTAAAAACTGAAAAGCAAGAAAAATCGCAGTGTTCTCTACTTCTTTTTTTTATTTTAAGTTAACGCGTAAGCGAAATCCGCTTCAAGGTAAGCAGAGTTCTGCTCCCCTATTATTCAATAAAAACTCAATTAAAAATAATTTATTAAGTGACCCTCAAATTTATTATACCTATGTATGCTGTACGCATGCATGAGTTATTTATCATTTATGTACTCATTGAAAATATCTAAAAAGTAAGAAAGTGATATTCAGTTGGGACCGAATCTTTGATACCCATCACCGTTATCCTAAGAAAGACAAGAAAAGGAGGAGAGCTAAATTTTAATGCTCTATAACGTGGGGTGGGCGTGATTGATTATTACTACTTTCAAATTAAAAATCTTTGTTGCACAATCGTTTAGGCGTTGTAGGTAAGTTTAAGTCATTTCCAAATTCTTTTGCAAATTTGTAGGCGATATTTTCATTTTCGTTAACGGGGGAACGTTTATTACAAAGTCGCGCAGATACGCAGATGGATAAAAAAGCACGCTTAAGTGCATCTCAAATTTGAAAATGCCCAAGAATCTTTATAGTTTATGGGGCTTTTGAAACTTTTCTCTGCACTCTGTATAGGTATTAAAAAAAAAATAATTTTGATACACCATAACGTTAGGTAGGCGTGGTAAATTGTTCCCATTTTTGTATACAGATACTGCAGCCTCGCCCACAGAATGTGCGCTCAAAGTTTTGTACATTTATCTGTTACAGTTGATGAATAGTGAGCAAAAAACCGATTTTTTATTCCTTTGAAGAGCAGAGGTGTTCTCGGTTTATATGGTGCTGCGGGCGTATACCCCCCATTTTCAATACCAAATTGCGTGCAAGAACTTTCAATGTTTCTGTCAAATTTGATGTCGACAGCTTTACTTTTGCGGCCAGGTCAACAGACATTACACAGGCGGACATACGGACAGATTCAGAATTTGATGCCAATCAAGAATGCATATATTCTTTGTGGGGTTGCTAATGCTTTCTTCTGGGCATTGGGTATTGCAAACGTTTTAACAAAATGAAAATACAAAATTAACATAATAATATTAACAAACATAAAATTTGCATCTCATTTCCATCCATTCATTATAAAATCAAAATATACTTACGAAAATGAACGAGAAAGTGTTGTCGTATGATTTTGCTTTTATTTATGTAAATAATTGAAAAAATCTATAATTATGTCCTTTATTGTAGAGTTAATTATTCACTTATTTACATTAGGGAACGTAGTATTCATGCACTCCTTTATATATTTTCCTTTCGTTGTTTCGTTCAATTCACACAAAATTTACCAAATCATAATATGATAATCTTGAAAACATGAAAAAAAAACAAAAAAAAAAAATATGAAAACACAATCGGTCACACAAATACATACATAATATGCAGTAAAAGATCAGCATGTGTCGTTGTTGTTTATTTGAATTAGCATTTAAAAGATGAGGTAATTCATTTAAAAAAAAAAATTAAAAGCAAAAAATAATGCACTGAAATAATTTGAATTTGAATTATTAACTTTTTCATGCATTAATATACAATACAGGTACATGTGCAAACATTTTATGGTTGTAGAGAAATTGAAACCACATTTTCGATCGATTATGGAACATAAAAAAAAATGAATAACTAATTAAATAAAGAAAAAAAAACGTTTTCTTTCAATATTTCACTTTCTAAACTTCCAATTTTAATAAATATTTCATATCTTGCTTTGCATGCCAAACTAGATCCATATTGATTTTCAATGCATAAAACCGAACTTTGTTCATCATATATACCGGCTTCGTTGCGTAGGGGTAGAAATTTAAGTAAAAAGCAACTTGTTTGCTGTTGACATTCTATACAAAAAAAAACAAGATTTAAACACCGACTAACGATTTTTTTTTATCGTAATTTAAGAAAAAAAAAAGAGGTCACTGCTGTAATGCACGTTTCATACAAAGCTTGTCAATATTTATAAACAATTTCTTAGTTCATACCGTTGTCTCTAATTTTAGATTTACACATCATAAACGAGATCGACTAAACCATATGTTAGATGTATACACGTCCGTAAACATTAAAAAAAAAACAATTTTTTTGTATTTTAATTTTTTTCCCAACAAAGGCAATGTATATATGAAGCAATTCAAAAAAAAATTTAAGAAATTCTCTGTAAGCAAGATTGAGAAGACGAAACGCGCCCGCTTCTTTTAATACTCACGATTAGACTAACCAAATTCAATGAGCATATGAATGAGGCCCCGTAAGAGTTCACCTTACAATTGCATACTTATTATTATTGCATCGAAATATCTCTCTTATTAAGCTCTACACGATCTCAGTAAACTCTCTCAAAACAACAAATGATCCAATAATTATTTTTCTCATTGAGGAAATAGAACCAATATGATAGAGATTGAAATGAGTTTGTAGGAGAGACAAGAAAAACAAAAAAAAAAAGAGAATTTATGAGTTAACCACAAGAAAGAAATGTAAATATAAAGTTTTGTTGTTGTTGTTGTTCTCGTTCGTGCTTATTTTAACGCATTTGTAATCGATGTGAATATGACTAATAGTAATTAATCAAGAAATGAAAATAATAACGTCATTGTGTAACACAAATCTCAAAAACTGTAACAACAACAAAAATATCCATCAGATATACAATGCTTCATACTAGTCCCCACAAAAGATAAGATGTGTTTATGTTTGATTGATTCAGGATACATTCACATCACAAACTTTCGAATGTTTACGAAGAGGGTAAATACATACATATATACATATATATATTCAAAGATCGAATTTAAGAATTTGAAACTTGAGAAGTTAAAGCGCAAATTTACACTTCTGTTAATTGAAGCCGTCCGATATAATGTGATTTGCATAAGAATGCAACAACTTAGACGATAAGTTTTTATGGCTCAAAGTGAAGACAAGGCACGTTAAAGACAAGAAAAGCAAAAGAAAACAAGCAAACATTGCATAAGTCTGTATGAGCTGTCTATATGAATATCACCGACAACCTTGTATCTAATATCAGCAGTTTGGAAATGCAAATATCAATATTGCAAAATAGTTATTTGGTGGCGTTAAAAATGTCTTTCGCTAGACATTATTCCAAATAAACGCATATGCTCGTAACGAAAACACTCAATTCGTTTTTTTTGTTTTTTGTTTTTTCTATTAGTGCCAAGAAGCACACATCGTTGACAGCCAGAAGTAAGCCATTCAATCGATTACTTTGCACACAACACAGGCACGCATAAAAAAAAAAAAAGAAAAAAAAAACGCCCTTATCCATTCAACGATAGTATTTAATATTCTACTTTGCTCCATCTTTTCCTCTTCGCAATACTCCTCTCATCCATTTCTTATATTGTTATTACTTCATTTTCATTCGGTGCCATATTATTTCATACACAAATGAAAATCTACTTTGTCACTAGTCCAGTCAATTGTGCGGGCAGGTGAAAATTTCTTTAATATTTTTTTTAATTAATCACTTAATATTTGCAATTTTACTACATATACAACGAAATGCATGCACTTAAGTTTTATAAACTCACATAATTATCTTAATTATACACAATTTAAGCACTTCTTAACCATAATTTAGTTAAATACATTACTTTAAGATTCCTCAGGGTAAGCAAAAAAAAAAAAAAAAAAAAAAAAAAAAGAAAACAACAACTAACCATACTGAATATATTTACGAGTAACGGGTACTCGTATACTCATCATCAAAAACAGGTATGTTTTTATTTTGTTTTGATGATTATGTATCAGGGTTCCCAAGATCTCTCGTTAAAAAAGAAAAAAATACAAAATAAAAAAAAAAATAATTACTTCCATACAATAAATTATCAAGTGAGAATTATAATTAATGTGAAGATTATTCTCATTATTTGCGTAAATTCATTTTTATTTGTTGAATTAGGAAATTGATTAATGAAATTTCTTATCCCTATTCACAGGAAGACGTTTTTTTCTCTTAATTCCTTTTCTTCATCAACATCCGACGGTTGTAGAAATTTAAAAATTTTTCATAGAAAGACTTTGCGAAATCTTAAAGTAATAAAATGACAAACAGCTAGTAAGTAAGTATATTGTATTTTATTTTCCCCTCTGAAAAAGCTCGAACGGGTTTGACAAATTTATGCCCGTTTCCCTAACAAAAAATTGCAAATGATCGTCATTTCCGCTTAAAATACATGCGTATACTTGTACATATATATATGTATATAAAAGTTTTTCCTGAAAAAGCGAAAACAACAGGCATGATTAGCGAAAATGCTTTAACTTACTCCAGTGGAACATTTTCAATATGACGCCACCACTTTGCTTCACGCCAGAACACCATATCGGCAAAGACAAATGGTTAAGAATAAACTTGCAAAAACAAATCTTACATATATATAAATGCGTACATTAATGTGAAAAAATATCATAAAAATAAAAATATATATATTTTTGTGAAAGTCATTGGTCCGTAATATACAAAGATGAAGTAGACTGAATGAATGAAGCTATTTTGATGGAAGGGTGAGATAAAGTAAAAGAACGCAGTGAGGCGTCTTGCTGCGTAGAAAAATACAAATTAATTTCTTTCTATTGCATTTATGGAAGAGAAAAATTGGTGCAGAACGAAATTCAAAATCTCTCAAATGACGAAAACCGAACGATACATAAACTAACGCACAATGCGCACAGTTCATGCTAACAAAATTGAATTAATATCAATCGGACGCCTGTCGTTCACTTCCGCAAACACGCTCTTCGCCAAAGTTTGCCTTGTCTTTGTACCGGATATATAGCGTATTGGTTGCCATTGCCGTCAAGGCCTGAAATCGATACAATATAATCTCTTTTTCCTTTTTTTCTTTTTCTTTGTTTTTTTTTTTGTGTATAAAAGCATCACAAATTAAAGCGAGAAAAAAACATGAGGAAAATATCAAATATTGTTGCCTTAAAATTCGATTGTCACCCATTATGGATCGAAAGATGATTTCATATTTCATTCATGTACATGCATGCAATAAACATACACACATACACATATATAAAAAATCATTGTTTATTACTAACATGTAAGAGTAATGCTTTTAACTAACCATAAATCTCGCTGACAACTAAAGATTTTATAATAGATACAAGCACATCCCCAAAAGGATGAATAATATATATATATATATATGTTCATGCTCATATGTTAAAGTAAGCGTATGTATTTGCTGCAAGTATAACGACACAGTGTGTGTGCGCGCGTGTATACATATGCGTTATGCATTGTTTTGTTATTTTAGTTCCGGTACTTTAAGATATCGCTCTCGGTCAAAAGATTTATGGCTCTTAATAGAAACTCAATTTTCACTTGAATTTGCCTCAATTTTCATCCATTTGGGATTTACTGACCATTCAACCAACTCTCTAATTATGCGATCTTCCGGTTTCTTAACAAACGAAAAGTGTAATGCTTCTCAAATCGAATAAACCAGTGTGTGCGAGTGTGTATGTGTGATAATTTTGACTTTTTCACTAATTTAATGGACAAAATGAAATTTATTACCAAACAAAACAAAAAAAAAACAAGAAAAGAAACTAGCACTGAGAAAGGGTTCCATGGAAATAAGCACAAGAGTTAATTTTATAGCATCCCTTGAATGATATCACATGATACCGGTGTTATCAAAATATAATCAAAATAAGAAAAAAAAAAGATAAAATTTGAATACGATATTCAAGAAAAGCTTTGTACAAAATTCTTAAGACTTTTTTCTGCAATTCCTTGAGGAACTTTTAATTATTAAAATATCGTATGAAATTTAAAAATTTCTTTTTTGTATCTTACCAAAAATTTTCTATTTATGCTTGAGAGGGATGCCAGAGAATGCAATTGGAAGTCGAATAAGTAACCAAATTATATTCGGTCGTGAGCGAATCTTTTATACCCTTCACCGTTTACCCCAAAAAAAGACAAAAAGGGTAAAAGAAGTAAATTTTCATGCTCTGTAATATGGAGTGAACGAAGCTGATTTTTTCTATTTTTTGCATAGCCATGTGGGGGTTGTAAGCGTATCCTTGGGCAAGTTAAGATCACTCCCGTATTCTTTTGCGAATGTGTAGGAGATATCTTAATTTTCGCTAACGGCAAAATGTCTACCACAAATATTACACAGTTGAGAAAACAGACACATGGACATGTTTAGTCTCATTCCAAATTTGAAACTGGTCAAGAATTTATATACTTTGTGGGGTTCTTGAAGCCGGTTTCGGTTCGCAAATTGTGTTAGACTATAATATTGGGTAGGCGTGGTCAGTTTTTCCATTTTTGTACAGGCACTATATAGCCCACGAAATATGCGTTCCAATTTTTTTTACATTTATCTGCAATAGTTTATGAGTAATGAAAAACAGAGGTTCTCTCAGCTTACATGGTACAGTGGGCGTGTCTTTCAACCGATTTCGCCCATTGTCAATACCAACCTGCGTGCAGGAAGTTTTAATGTTTCTGCGAAATTTGATGTTGTTAGTTTCATTTTTGCGGCCAGGGGAATATTTACAATAGACATCACACAGACGGACAGACGAATAGCCGAACGGGAAGACATGCTTAAGTCCATTCAGAATTTAATGCTGATTGTGAGCACATACAGTTTGTGGGTAATGGGGTCTCCGAAGCTTCTTGCTGGGCGTCGCAAATATTGTGACAAAATGAATATGCCCCTCGTCCTTCGGCTAAGGGTATAAAAACATTTATGATTGTGTAATAGTATGAAAAAGCTAAAATTCGAAAAAGCTGACATCGAAACGATATCGGCGATCTGCCCATTTCCAACATGTTTATTATTATTAGTTACGTAATAACAAAGTAAAATCTTTGAACATCGTTATCGGAGAAGACTCGAATCAGTTAGTGATCCGTATCATTTTTCGATCATTTTTCACTTGCAAGTTAAATGTTTAATAAATACTGGATTTATTAGGTTATTCGGAAAGTCCAGCTAATATAGAGAGGACAAAATAAAGGCATTAACTCATGCAAATCGACGAATAACAATTCGTAAGATCGCTGCGAGATTATATTTATCGAATTCGATCGTTTATAATAATTGGAGCCACACGCAAGAGACGACTTATAACAGTCTTGCTTTACAAAACGAAATTGATATTATTGTGATTATTTTTTCGGAATACACAAAGTTGATGCAAAGTCAAAAAAAAGAAAAAGAAAAGTAGATCAAGAAAACACATTATGACCGCTCGCAATGTCACTATATATACCCCTTAATGTTACTTCAACTATAAAAGTCGCATTATGTACATGTGTGTGTGTGTGTGTGTGTGTGTATGTGTATAACATTTCATTAAAGATTTTATTAAAACGTTTCAAGTAAATACTAATAAAATTGAAAATTAATTTAATTGCAAATTTTGCTCAACGAACACATTTAGCTGAACAAGTAAGAAACCTATAGACAGTTTGAGACGAATTTTGAATACCGGCGATCTGAAAGAGAATTTCAGATTCAAGAAGGGACAATTCTTAAGATAACTGATTTATACCAACGACGTATAGTATATGATAAATGACTTTTTTAACTTTTTCAACTTGTTAGAGAACCGGTCACACTTAGTGTGGTAACATTTTGTATCAGATATATAAAGATTATCTGAATGAAAATATGTACATATACAGTTAAAATAATGTACATTTTTTCTTCTTCTCGTTTAACAAATGGTAGGTAGGTGTAAATGCAAGGAAGTTGATACATGATCTTAAATCTATATTCAACGATCTCTTGAACGACAGAACGAAATGGACAGAAGCGTAAATTGACTAAGTGCCCTAAGTATATTCCAATAAGGTTTGGAAGAGTAGAGGATAATCGACTGGTATAAGAGTAATAATATAGTAAACATATCTTCGTTCTCCGTTTTACGGCTAGAACAAGTACATTAAGTAAAGGCCTAAGGGGCTTGAATGTTTGCTTGTATTTGGCGTGCTGTAAGTCATTAAACAATTTACACAGCTATAAATTTCCTTTCAATTCCCTTATTATTGTATGTATTTGAAAATACGAAATGTGAACAACAACATGTGCCTGTGTATGTGCATAAGTCAAAATTCCTTTCTATATTCAGACTAATTCTTAGCAGAAGGCAAAGAAATAAAATTTGAACGCAAACGACCATTAACGCATCTGTCCGCCTAAGCGATTAACATTATTATAACTGTATGCCCAGGCAAAAAATGATTAAACAGAAATGCTTACACTCCAACAACAACAGCAACAACACCCTGTTAAAGCAACAAATGTGTGGTTTGTAGCTTTTGCATCACTTTTCAAATTTTACATTTGTCATTATTGTTTGTATGTGTGTGTGTTTGCCCAATTTTCATTTCGCCAAAATCCCAACGAGTTCAAAATTTCCACCATCTTCAATGTATGCAAAGTTTTTATGATCGAAATCATAAAAATATTTTGTTGTTAACACAAAGATATGTGTGTGGGTGTACGCATAAATTTTATATCTTCTCAACTATGTATGTCTTTTATTTCACAAACTCTTAATAAAATTGTCATCAATTAAAATTTCTGCTCCATTCTCCTCGATTTGTTCGACACTATGCTTAAATTATGTTTACATACTTGCGTAGATGTATATAAACTAAGTGAAGCGAAGGGGGGTTGATTATGCAGATCCATAGCTTTTTTTTTTTCTCTCTCTTTTCTGTTTATGTGACAATTTTAAAATATATAATAAAAATAAAGTTATGACAACTATTGTCAGCGTCGTTCATAATGCATTTCTGTTTTCTTCCTCTTCCTCTTCCACTTTCCTTTCCATTCCCACTTACCGTACTTACCGCTTTTCATTTAACAAAAGATAATGTGCGTAGTTGAGTGCCGCCTATAAAAATAATTTGTGGCGAAATTTGGGGTGAAATTGTAACAGGAATTTAAAGGAAGATGCGACCAACATCATGTCTCTTGCAAGCTAACATCCAACAACCCCTTTTACAAAATATTTTAATGTGTTTTTTCTTCTATTTTTTTTTTTTTTTTTTTTTTTTTTTTTTTTTTTTTGATTTTTTTTTTTTTTTTTGACAACATTCAAGCATTACTCTCTCATTAAACCTTGGAAATGTACGCGGAAATCTAAAATATAGTTTAGAACTTTCATTCCATTATTTATTTTTGTGTATTTTATTTTTTAAATTAATTTTTCTTGCAATTCTTTTTTTTTTTTTTTTTTTTTTGGAAAGGAGTGGACTAAGCGCATTTAAGTTAAAGTTGAGAACTGGACTTAAATGAAAAGTTGATTTTTTTTTTTGTACACATGCTTGATGTGTGCATTTTCTCACAATGTTGTTCGTATTCTTTGAGGTTATGTTGGGCAGGTTTTTCGACCTTTAAATCGTCAAAGAAAGTAAAACATTCAGCATTTCATCAACTTTAGAAAATTACTATTTATTCATATATATGCGATTACGGCAAAGAGATGTCTTTATGTCCATCTCGAAAAGCAAACAACTAAACAGACTTCGTAATGCTCCCGAAAAATAATACGAACCTATCGACGATGCTTGTTCTTAAGAAACTGGTCAAGAAAAATTTCAAGAACTGACTGCATTCGATATATGGCTTAAACAAAATCGTGCCACATGCCACATATCACATCGTTGATAAAAGAACTCAATTACTGAAAACGAAATTAAATGACGGTCGTCCTTAAGAAAAGCCCCATTTGTTTTCCTTTCTTTTTTTTTTCTTTTTTCAATGCATTTGTATAACACTTCGCTCGAGTTAAAAAAAAAAAAAGAATTGCAAGAAAAATTAATTTAAAAAATAAAATACACAAAAATAAATAATGGAATGAAAGTTCTAAACTATATTTTAGATTTCCGCGTACATTTCCAAGGTTTAATGAGAGAGTAATGCTTGAATGTTGTCAAAAAAA
>KK499764.1:411883-422880 GCA_000688715.1 Glossina pallidipes | reverse complement strand
TTTTTTTGACAACATTCAAGCATTACTCTCTCATTAAACCTTGGAAATGTACGCGGAAATCTAAAATATAGTTTAGAACTTTCATTCCATTATTTATTTTTGTGTATTTTATTTTTTAAATTAATTTTTCTTGCAATTCTTTTTTTTTTTTTAACTCGAGCGAAGTGTTATACAAATGCATTGAAAAAAGAAAAAAAAAAGAAAGGAAAACAAATGGGGCTTTTCTTAAGGACGACCGTCATTTAATTTCGTTTTCAGTAATTGAGTTCTTTTATCAACGATGTGATATGTGGCATGTGGCACGATTTTGTTTAAGCCATATATCGAATGCAGTCAGTTCTTGAAATTTTTCTTGACCAGTTTCTTAAGAACAAGCATCGTCGATAGGTTCGTATTATTTTTCGGGAGCATTACGAAGTCTGTTTAGTTGTTTGCTTTTCGAGATGGACATAAAGACATCTCTTTGCCGTAATCGCATATATATGAATAAATAGTAATTTTCTAAAGTTGATGAAATGCTGAATGTTTTACTTTCTTTGACGATTTAAAGGTCGAAAAACCTGCCCAACATAACCTCAAAGAATACGAACAACATTGTGAGAAAATGCACACATCAAGCATGTGTACAAAAAAAAAAATCAACTTTTCATTTAAGTCCAGTTCTCAACTTTAACTTAAATGCGCTTAGTCCACTCCTTTCCAAAAAAAAAAAAAAAAAAAAAAATGAACTGAAGAATGGAATAAAACGAACCAAACACGAGATTTTGATGAAACCAAAAAGCTAACTAGATATAGTTTTGTACCCCTATCTATCGACCTATGAAAAGAAACGTGACAGTTGATATAGGTCCAGATTGGACAATTGATTACAAATCTTGCTATAATCAATTGCTAGGACTAACTCAATTTTCAGTGTAAAAGCAATTCCTGATTCTTTCGGTAACAAAAGTATTTTGCATTTGTTTTTTTTTTTCATTTTTTGATGTTTAAGATACGCGTGAAAGTGAAGCTCGCTTTAACAAAAAGGGAAGTTGTACTGGGCTTATCGCTACAATTTTGCACAAATGTTAAGAAATCACAAAACGTCCTGGTAATTATGCCACTTGGACGATTAAGTACGTACGTACGGGCGTACGCATTGAATATTGTTTAAGAAAGTGCTCTAAGATCTATGTTAGACTACATTGACAATTGATAAGAATGTTCCGAAATTTTCATTGCTACACCAGCTATGATACACGGATACATCAAGTTTGTGCATCCAAAAAGACTTGAGCTAAACCCATGTTTTATAGTATACCGATCGAGTCCGAATCACTTTCTGAATCGATTTCAGCTTGTCTGCGCTTCTGTCCGTCTTGTTTTCTTGTGTTCAAGAGATATTCACATGAAATTTGAGCACACTGACGTGCTTTGACCCAAGAACGAACGCCACTAAAAAATTAGTTCGGATCTTATAACTTCAGGCCTCATTTGTAAACGTCGTTATATGAATACCTGCGCAGTGCTGGAGAGTTTTTAACGATGAGCCCAGACATACTGTAGTGTTTTTACTTGTTTTTTTTTTCAATTTTTAGTAAAAGCCAGCATATTCAGAAGGAATATTCGGAACAGCAACAGTGGAAATTAGGCTCGCAACTTATGTTGCTCAGCTTAACCTGTACTTGATATATAACTGTTGTAAACGGAAGGAGAAAACTCTTTTCGCCCATGATTGATGGCGATTACAAAAAGCGAAGACGATTCTTACTGCCTGTGAAGTGCGTTGGCCAAATTAAATGAAATTTTCATCATTAATTTTTACCAGTAGCTATTAAATAGTAAAGAAATTTTCTTGAAAACAACTTCGTTTCGCATTTCATTTATGTAAATGGTGTTCGAGTATAGAGTAGCGCGTCTGACTTTCCAAGTCAACTGTGAAATCCGAATACTCTTAAAAATGACCGCAAAGATTTGCTTAAATTCTCGCTCTGTCGAAATAATCACACGTTCATAATTCAAAATAGTGTTAAACGGTATGCAATATCTGATCGCTACTTCCACTTATCTTCTCATCCGGAAGCAAAAAAGCGATTCTCAGCAATTTATTTACCTTCAACGGCTATCAAAATAAAACGATTAAGTAATTATATTTAAAATTTTCAGATGCTTCGTTCAGCGGATGATATAGGAGTCAGTCACGTTATCAAATCATAAACGCAAACACACACACATTTGTCATGTCGCCCTCGTTTGACTTGTTTAATGCATTATCATCCTTCGAATTCACAGGAGAATATTTAGCACTTGCTTCAATTTCACTTTTTCAACAAAAATAACAGTGGCAACAACAACAACAAAAACAACAACAGTAGCATTTAAGAGGGGTTAAGTTATTCCCAACGTTGGCGTGTTTGTTTAGCTAAAAACGTTTATCAAACAAAAAAAATAAAAAGTGACACAATTCAAGCTCAATTGAGTTTTAAATCGATGTAAATCATTATCGCTAATGTTCATCTAAACGGGCAGGAATTCATTTTATACCTAACACATGCAGTAATTAAAACGACCCTTGCAAGCAAATCTTTCACTTTTTCATGTCTAACTAAGGCAGCAATCATGCAGCAATCATGAAGCAACAAAGTCTTATATAGGCGCATATCACTACAGAGATACGCCAGCTTTAAACGCTAATAAGCGTTTATTATAAAATATAAAATATTTTGAAAAAAAAAAATGTAAAAAAAAAATTATGTTTTATTTAAGATAAATAAAAAAAAAGAAACAAAAAAAAACAACACGATACGCCCCGGTTAAGGGGATGGATGCTTTTTATAAACATAATAAAGCCAACACTTTCTTCACATTACTGTATATACGTATACGGATACATGTATATATATATTATGTATACACATGTATAACTTGGTTAAAACTGAAAGAAGTCCCTTTTTCTGAGTTGTTAGATCGCAATGAACGATTGAGGGGCACGGGAAAGGGGGGGAGGAAGTAGAAAAGTAATGTTCGTCCAATGAATTAAGCGAATATACATAAATAAAAATCCTTTTCATACACACCCAGACAAGTTCAAGCGATTGCTACATTTAGATAAAACTGCATAAAAACCCAAAAAAAAAAAAAAAAAAAAACATTTCTGAATTGTCTTACTCACACCAGAGATTTGCCACCCTTATCATGTTAATCGGCTTGTAAAAGTTTGTAAACACATCTAATACTTGGACATGGGTGTTGATACATATCTATATAAAATAGTCAGTCTGGGTTCTCTTGTTGTATTTCTATTGCTATTGAATTGATGCACGCTTGATTACACATTAAATAAATGCAAGTGAAAGTTCTGAACTTACTTACGTAAGTGTGTCCGTGTTCGACAATTCAACATATATAAATGTTTAAATAAATCTTTGCGAAATATCACTGTGGAAGTTTGCTATACAAGCAATCAAGGAGCAAAAAAAAAAAAAAACAAAAAAAAGAGCAACATTATCCATATGACATAAAAATTCGTCATACTACCAGTACATTAAAGTATTTCAATCCCAAAATTCAGTTTTTTGACATGAAAACAACAAGAGGGTTAGTCTTGCCTTTGACTTTACGCATGTAAAGCCAATCCCATAACCACTATTAGGAATTTTGAGATCTAATAATACTTCAAACAGCCACCAAATTAAATATTTACGCCTTATGGCTTAAGATCGATAGCAGCATCAATTTATCTGTGCCTTAGATTAAATTAATGAAAAACTAAACACACACACACACACACACACACACACACACACAACCACAATGCGCAGAAACTATCATAAACTTAAAATTCATTTTTCACAACATAAAGCACATAAGCAATTTCCTAAAAGCTTAGGCAAAGCAAACGCGAGGGCAAAATGATAGCTTACCATAGTTAACAGCCAGTATCGCTGATGCAAAATACATGTCATACAATACAGTATGGTTTAATAGTCGCCAAAGCAAATATAGTTTTCCTTTTACAGCCTTCTTAATGAGCAGCTTCTTGCTTATTCGGCCAATATTTAAAAAAAAGAATTCTTTAGTAATTCGTTTTCTTCATTTATTGGCGAGCGATTTAATTTATAAAGAAGTTAGTATGCATGGTAGTATATTAACACGCTTTGAAAGCTTAGTTTTAATCGCCCAAATCAAGTAGTAATCACATTTCAATGCTATTGATGGCAATAGTGGCCAATAAATATTCTACTGTCTAATCGTTTTGACCATAAGCTAGTGCGTAATGACTGTTGTATATAAGCCGTAATCAATTTTAATGAAGCAGTAATTAAGAATATTTTCACTTGCAAGTCGCAACTAACGCTAAGGGACACTGAGGCGAGGCTTTTACGTAACCGTCACCATAACATTTACAAAAGATTAAGATACCAATGGAAAGCAATAACATGACATGCCAGGGCAGAACAAGAGATCGCCACTACTCAAAAAATTCTGTATTGTCCAGCAGAATTTAGCATCCACGAAATATTTCCATCCTACTTCACTTCGAACCCGTAATGTGGCGATATAAGCTCTACCATCAATCATATGAACTCTATCTTTAACATAAATCCCTATGTACATCGTAAAGTGCGATAAAATCTGTCAGGAGCTACGAAATTCTTCGGATAATAGTTCTTCATCTTATTCAACATTAAAAGTGAACTTGTTCCCTTCTTAAAAAAAAAGAAATCAAAAAATTATATTCGGTCGTGAGCGAATCTTTTATATACATTACCGTGATCCTAAAAAAGACCAAAAAAAGTAAAAGAACTAAATTTTCATGCTCTATAATATGGTGGAGGGTGATTTCTTTTTTTTATTGTCAAAATAACACGCTTTGTTGCATAGGCGTATGGGCGTTAGAGGCGTGTTCTTTGAAAAGTTTAGGTAATTTTCAAATACTTTTGCATATATTCATATATTCATTTTCGCTAACGCGAGAATGTTTACCATAAATACTCAGGGTTACGCAGACCGACAGCTGGACGGATGAACATGCTTAGTTGCATTTCAAATTTGAAGCTGCCCAAGAATTTATATACTTTACGGTGTTTCTGCGCCTTGTAAAGGTATTGAAAAAAAATTTAAATTTTGATACACCATGATATTGTGTAGGCGTGGCCAACTTTTCCCATTTTCACACAGGTGCTAGAGCATCGCCCATAGAATATAAGTTAAAATTTTTGTAAATTTAGTTGATGAGTAATGGAAAAAAAACAATTTTTCATTCCTTTCTCAATTTGTGGCTGTGGGCGTGTCTTTTGACTGACTTGGCCTCTTTTCAATATCAATCTACGTACAAGAACTTCCAATGTTTCTGCCAATGGATACAGCAGACATTACGCAGACGGATAGACGGACTGACGGACATGCTTAAATCGATCTAAAATTTGATACTGATCAAGAATATTTATAATCTATTAGGTTTCTAAGCCTTCCTTTTCACAAAATGAATATATGTTTCATTTAAGGGTCTCTGCTGTCCATAATGCATCTGCTACAAAATTGAACCAAAACTGGCGACTGTTTAAATGAACGAGAAAGGAAAGGCAATCTTCTTCTTATTAATCAGATTTGAATTGACTTATAGAAAATCTCCTATGAACTGCCCTTGAGAAGGTAATTTTAAAGATACTATAAAAAATTCGAACGAAGATCGGAGAATCGTTCCATAAGCCGTTTTAAAAAATCATATTTCGACAAGACGCGTTTTGATACTCATTATGGAAGGATTGTGGTATGGGGGAGGGGCCGTGGTAAGGGTCGGGTGCCAACGGATACGCGTGCAATGCAACCGAAACTGAGAATATTTCTATTTTCTGTCTATTTTGTTCATTACTCATTGACTAACATTTTTTGCATGATATAAATTTCCACTTTTAGTCCGTGAAAATAGAAAAAATCGTTCACGCACATGCAATATTATCGGGTTTGAATATTTAGTTTTTTCCTTTCTTATACCTATCACCGACGAATGAGAGATATATTCGTTTTGTCAAAAAGTTTGCAAGGCCCAAAAGAGTCCATAAAGTATGCATATATTCTGCGTCAGCACCAAATTCTGAATCAATTTAAACAAATCCTTCTGTCCGTCTGGCCGTCAGTGTAATATCTGTTGTAAACATTCTCCTAACCACAATAATAAGATTATCGACTTCAAAGTTGGCAGAAACATTGGAAGTTCTTGGTATTGAAAGTCGACCAAATCGATCAAACGACAGGTCTTTAGTACCATCACAGCTGAGAACACCTCTATTTCTCAAGAGGAATAAAAAATTGTCTTCTTGCTCATTACTCATAACTTACTACAGCAGATAGTTCTACAAACATTTGAACTTATGCTCTATGGGCAACGCTATAGTCTCTCTACATGGTTCATCTGTCCATCGGTCCGTCTAGACAAATGTGTACTATCTGTGATAAACATTCTTCCGTTCGCACAAGTGAAGATGTAACCAACGAACTTGCAAAAGAATTTGAAATTGGCAAAACTTTTCAAAGGACACGCCTACAATGCCCGTAATTTATAATTGTGATTACAGCTAACAGATACACGGATAGCGCTACACCAATCGTGGTACTGGATATAATAAGTTTGCGCGGACGTTTGTAACAAGAACAACAACAAGTTAAGATCGAGCAATTTTTCATTACCGATCCGACAATTTTTCGAATCGATCTAAACTTGTCAAACACCTGCCCATCTGATATCTGTCCATGTATTTTTCTCTTCAACCTACAGCTCACAATCTTCGAGATGCCAAGGGCAAACGCTATTGAAAATAGTTCGAATCGAGCCACTTTCTCGACCACGCCTTATATGAGAAATCGACAAAATATCGTAATTTTTAGAATTTCGCGACAAAAATCGCTTACTAATAATGTTTCGGTATTTTAAATTATTGTGAAAACTTTAGATAGGATAGGGCCATTTTTTGAACCCCTTACCATCTAATCGTTTCTACGGAAACTGAATCTTCATATGATAAAAATGACATAACTTGTAATACTCCTTGATGAAAAGTCGTTCGTAATAATAATTTGACATAAAAATTAATCTTGAATTTGAACCACGTAAGTTTATTTGTTCGATTCCGACGGGTATAAGAGTGCTAATGAAAAATAAGCCTTTTTATATTAGAAAAGTCTAATTTTTATTATTTTATGATGTAAATTGGCCCCGAGTAAATTAAGCAGAGGGAATTAAGGATCACATAGGCCAATTGTTTAGATCTCACCATATATAGCGGCTCTAATCAAAGCCCATCATTCTACGGCGCCAAAGTTTAATTTATGGTTTGTTATGGCGGGGGCAGCCGGAAAAAAATCAAATCTTCCAGAAGTAAATTAAATTTGACTTTTGAACATTCCCCAATATGGGGGCTTTCATAAAAATTATGCATTCACGTAAAAATGATGTATAATTTTTTGTGTATTATTAAGGAAATGAGTGAGTGACCGTATCAGACCAAGTGGTGTAGGGTACATAATGGTTACCCATGCATGATCATAGCATTCTTATTTGTTTGTATCATTTGAAACATTTCATAATCATCACCGGGCTGACATAAAAACATTAAAGAGCATTAAACGATATGTTTTAGGTACTACTTAAAAGGTTGCGTCACCTTGCGATCACCAAAGACAATGCCGTTTTTTTGTTGCTGAAATGTATATAACAAGATGCAAAGATTTATTAATAGGCCGGCTTTTATATATGAAAGTACAAGTCCTGAATAGCCAGGTATGTGGCAGTTCTCGCAAAACAACGCGCCTTGCCTTCCTTGCCTTCCCTTACTTTAACGGTACAAGTCACAATTTTGCATCCAGAACAAGAAACAAATTATTTGAAAATATGACCAAAAATCTAGTGAATATCGTGGAATTATAGCTGCAAGAAAATTCGATAAGAATGAAAGCAGCCAACAGTACCCTCAGCTCGGAAAAGATGATGTCGAGAAAAACAAATCCTAAGCTTATACTTGTGCTTAAGTCACTTCTATGTTCACAATTCGAAAGGCCTTCTAAGGCAAATTCTGATTATTGGTTTATTTCTTCCTTGAAATTGTCAGCATCAACTCACAAAGGGACGGAAGGATATAGTTAAGTAAAAGCAAAACTTGACGCTGATCCTTCATATAATATAACAAACTACTCCGCAGGTTCTATATTCGGTGTATCTGTAGCTGCTCTACAAGCAAAATGACAAAATTATTTTACATTTTATCCTTTGGTGGTAGATATAAATATTTTTTTAGATGAAATTTTGCTATCGATTAGTTATGGTCTAAGTTTATCAGTCTTCTTTTAGTCTTGCGTTCAATTCATAGTCGAAACGAATGAAATCAATTCGTTTTAATTCGACACAATATCTATACATTTATCATTCATAAATTTACAACAATGTGTGCATACTTTGCATTTAGGCACACACACACACATACACATGCAATAACATATTTATGCATACGTACTCGATGTTGGGGGATGCACTTAGAACTATTAAAATGTCAAAAATATTTTTCATCCTCTTTGAAAGCATAAATTATTAGTTATGTAATCGGCTCATAACACCATCACTAGGGTACATCTCGTTTATAAGATTTTTCACACGCATGCAAAAATACATTTAATTAACTAATGAAATTAATAAATAAAACGAATAAAAAAATCATATTCGGTTGTGATCGAATTTTTTGTACCCATAAACTATATCTTAAAAGAAAAAAAAAAAAAAAAAAAACAAACTAAACCTTTGCTGCTCTATAATATAGTGTGTGTGCGCAGCTAATTTTTTTCTATTTCTGTTGTTTGTACAGGCACTATAGCGTCATCTATAGCATATATCGGGAACTTTTTGTTCTTGTGTTCGTTTTAACTTACAAATAATGAGAGAAAAACCCAGAAAGCAGAAGTTCTTCGCAATTTATGTTGAACTGTAAACGTATCCTTTGACCGATTTGGCCCATTTTCTAATATGAATCTGCTGATAAGAATTTCTATTGTTTCTACCGAATATGATGACGATATTGTAGTTTTTGCGACCGGAAGAATATTTACCAAAGAAAGACATACAGACGGACATGCTTGGTTTGTTTTGGAACTGCACTGAAGCTTCTATCTGTGTGTTACAGTCGTTTTGACAAATTCAATATACTCTCATCTGTCGGTAGTGTTTATAAAAAGGAGGATAACATATAAACATAAATTAAATGTCAACCAACGATAAAAGATGAAGAGATTTCATCATTAAATTAGTTATTCAATTAGTTGTAGCGAATCTCTTTATGGATATATCGCACACACAAAGCGAATATAAACCCAAGTACTATAAAATTTTATGACAAGAAGCAATTATTACAAAGCGTATTAATATGTACCATATAACAGCTCTGAGAGTAATATGCCTGCAAATTATCTTAAGAAGCGGACTATAGTTTTTTTATTCATTGTACATCCTCTTTCAACTTGTGCATAATTTTTTCAAGATACACTGTCTAAAGAGAGTTCATTCTCTCGATAAGTAAATAAAACTCTTCTACGTTAGCTTATGGTGCCTTGCATATTATTGATATACCGTAACGCTGGGTAAACACATTCTACGCAAATTTATGTTCGATGAGTAGACATGGAAGCCCAAAGAATTACCGTCGACTTGCTTTTAAAGTTGTCCCTAATCTGCGGTAAAAGTGCAAATTGATTCTTTTTGTTACTCTCTGGACAGACGATAAACATATTTCATTCACTAAACCCCTATCCAATATTTCGTGTATAAAACAAAGTTTACCATATGGTAAATATAGTGCTTACAGAAACGTTTTGACATTTATCTGAACACTTTTATGCGACGTCCTTTTCCTCATCCTATTGTTGCTGCTCAAACCCCATAGACACACCGTCACCATACGTTTGCCGCTGCAATGAATTCCCATGTCACAGCACTTTACTGGCTCGAATTAAAAAAAAGATGATGAGCAAGCGTTGAAGCCAACGATGAATTTATGGTATGTGCACGAGAATTACATTCTTCCCGCCATCAATCAGGTTTAGGCCACCTTGAAAGGGCTGAAAAATCTAATGTAATCATAAATTTGTCAAATATGCTGCAATTGTACACCTATAGCTACAGGCGTCGTCGAGAGGCATGTTCCACTTTTCACACATACATATATCATGGACAACACTTATGAGCAATATAATCGCAGCGAGGTCGTCACAAGCTTAGTAATCAACATCGGAGATGCTGAAGTGCTCATAATGCAAAACCCATCTACAATACAATAACCAATTTTTTAGAATGGCTGTAAAGTAAATTCAAATGTCCTTCTCCTACATTCAAGATCCTTCATCGTCCTGGCATGACTTTTTAAAATATTAAAAGTGAAAAAAACGGCAGTCAAAGTTTGCACAACTGCTCAAACGCTTGTCATTGATGCAAACGAAAATAGTAGGTATTATACGTATGTTCAGCGCCACCATGCAATTTTTGTGAGAAAGAGACGGAAGATATAGATTTTGTTGGTAATAGTGACTTTTGGGATGCGCTACATTGGGATAAAATTTTTGTTTGATGACTCATGCTTTTTTTGTGGGATGAGACACGCCTTTTTTGGGGTTCTGGTGATGAAAAAAGGCGTGGTTCGTCCTATCCGAAGGAATGAATCACGTTTTTTTTGGCGTTTGCGCCAACCCGAAGGCATCCGAAGACGCCCCGAATGGCATTCGTGAGAGTTTTTTGAACCCGTGGGTCCGAGATGGATGTTCGTGTTGGCGTCTTCGAGGATGTTGTTGCAAACCTATGTTGGAAACGAAGTATACCCTACCCTGCTATGTAGTTAATTGTGCTGTGCCTTGTGCATTTCGAGGCAATTTTGTACTATGAGAATTTTTTGTGGTTTGATTTACTGATCTATCTTAACACTATTAATGGATGAAGGTCTACATTTATATTTTAATAGCTAGAACTTGTATAATATAATTCT